>VOMN01008620.1:0-23409 GCA_014899125.1 Orchestia grillus
GCATAGAGGCCCAAACAACTTCAAGATATTCAAAATATTCAAGATAATAGTGAAAAGACTAGTTGGTTCAGTTCCTATTTTGATACTGTAGCACGTAGCAAGGGTGTATTTTTATCATTAAAATTGGATAATAGGTTTGTGGTCAGCTTCTTGTTGGTTCAATACTCTATTTTTTCATCTACGTGGGACAATACGGTTCATAATTTATTAACGAGACCGTGGTGTTCTGCCCACACTGCAACGTCATTTTTAAAGATCCGTTCATTTTAATTCTATCCGAACGATATTCTAAACCAAAATACTCGAGCACAGGCTTCTAAGATTAGCCACAAAATTTGATCGGTAAAGCAAACATAAAATGAGAAATACTTTGGTTATGAAAAGGAGAGAAAAGGGAGTCTCATAAAAGTCATTTCGACCCGCAAGCAAAGCCGGACCCCGTGGTCCGAAGATGCGCTTAAGCACCAAAGCGCTTTCTAAGTTCGTCAAGGGGCATCCAAACCCGTTCCGCTTCACACGCTCCTTAGACTTGTTGGCATAAACAGCCTTCTTAGCGGTGGCATCAACCTCTAGGTTGCAACCTGCTCGAGCCTGTGGAGGAATGAACACAAACTGGATATGACAATATCGCACGCGAACTTCAGACTGGAACGTCAGACGATAGGGGGTGGGATGAGAGGGATGTGCGAACTGATCAATTTATTTTTGTAACATTGAATACCTAACGGAGAACAGCCTACCGTGTCTCCATGTGACGGTGCTTTCCAAGGCTTGTTATAGGATACTTTTCTGGCACAAAGAACCAGACCTTCGTTCGAGTAACTGTAGTTTTTTTAAAGCGAGTCCACCGAGAAACCGTGCTTGCCCGTCCTGGAAAGGCTAACTCGACTTTCTGGTTTAGCTTTTGGTGCAGAGGAAATTTGACTGCTCCTCAAAAAGAAATTGAAGCACTACTTAATGCAAGGGTTTTCAAACGAGACATGAATTCCTGACGAGAGGAATCTATTATATTTTCAGTATCCGTGATGTAAAAACATTATTTCTCTTAAAAAGAATAGTTTTGAAATTAATTCTTTGAGGAATCTTGGAAAGAGAGTTCGGATTTTCTGACACATAAGGAGAGAACGTAAAAAACAGAAGAGCATCAATTCTCCCAAATTATAGCATTTTTGAAGCATTCAGGAAACATAAAATCTAAATTCGAAAAGTAACAAACTTTTGGGAATAGGAATTTCAACATACCAGTACTTTAAAGCACCAGTACTCAAAGTTCCAGGCTTCTTTGCAACACGCTTTTCCTCTCAGAAAGACCTTTCTATCATAACATCTAATATTCATTCAAACTAATACATCACGGGGCATTGAATAGACGGGGCAATCTTGGAAGGCAAAAGCGTGGACGCGTGTTTTGACTCAGTGTGTGTATCTGCACGTAACAAATGAGGTAACCACGTGAAAAATTAATAATAAGAATTCTGAGGATTGACTGTAGTGAGGATAGAAATCCTACAACTACGATAATCAGTTGTTATCTCGATTGTATCTCTAAGTAATTAGTGCTCAGAATAGCAAAGCTTCCTAAATAATACATCACCTGCGTACGACCCTGTAAGTTACAAATTAATTTTGCAAGTCAAATATTCGCTGAGCTTGATGTGAATACAGAGTTTCACGTACTAAAGTAGTTCAATGTAAATAAATGCTAAATATAAGTCCCCGTATTAAACTCACATATATTAGAAAATTTTGATGAATACGAATGAAACTAAAGCAACAAATTCATTCTCATTTAGTGGAACGTTATACCTTGTAGCTATCCAAACTCTGCTTATAAGCAGCCTTTTATTCGTATATTTTCTCGTAGGAGAAGAAATAACTTCATAAAAGGTACTCTATGCATAGCTCACTTAAAAATCCATAATATTTTCAGGTTGCTGATAGATCCAAATTAGTTGATCCCTCTATTGCTGTACACCCACACTACTTGATCCCTCTATTGCTGTACACCCACACTACTTGATCTGTCTATTGCAGTACACCCACACTACTTGATCCCTCTATTGCAGTACACCCACACTACTTGATCCCTCTATTGCAGTACACCCACGCTACGTATTTAACCCTGATACTACCGTAGGCCACATTTAAAAAAAAATGAAAAATAGGAGAACTAGGGATAGGTCTTCATTTTATGTTCAGTTGTTGACTTTTACACACTATTTGATTTTTTTTTAAATTGAATGAGAAACCTTTTTCCCAACTTTATGAAAATGATTAAATTTTACTTCATCACCGTATCCAGGTTGCAGATAAGAAAATATTTCGAACGCTACTTATCATGATGTGAGCTCTGTTTCATATAATATTTCATTTAGGCCTGCGATAGAAAACTGACCTAAACACAGAAGTAAAACCGATACAAATTAATGGAGATTGCAATTACCTATTTTGCCCCCTCAAATTTTGTTTTTTCCTTAAGTTGCTTTTGTTCCACGGTTATAAAACATAGGATTTATAAATGAAAAATTCTGCTTGCCTTCAGCGATTGCAATTTAATCAGGATTTAAAACTTAAACTACGAAAGCGCATGTCAACTTATTTATAATCATGTAATCGAATCGTTCAATCAAAATTGTCTTTTGCGTTACATACGTGATGTTGAAAAGCCAGTGGTATCATCAATTCAATCAGTTTTCTACACACGACCTAATTTGGGTGTCTCAACAATAGATTCTGAAGCTTTCCATTTAAATTTATTCTTCTTGAAGGCGCCGACAAAAATCTATGAAAACCTTTGTTTTGATGCAATTCAATCACAAACATCAGGAAATGAATCAAACTTATTGATAATTAAGTTACGCAAGAAATTATTTAATATAAACTGTTATAAATAATGGAAACAAAGTATGAGACACCACTCGCTTGAATTTTTAAAGACCTGGTTTGTTAAGCAACTGAACTTAGAACGACCATTTCTTTACAAAATTCATGTGTCGATTGACCGAAAACTTTTTTTGGGTTCATGCAAAATATCTAAGTAATATTGATGTTATCCATCGTTGCACGTATCCTTCTGCTGGGTCTAGTTAGTATTCATAAATAAGTGAGTAACATTGAAAATATTTCACATCATGATCACTTTCTCAGGATACTAGATCCGTTTTCTCTCTCAGTATCTATGGCCGTACTTGAAAATAAAAAATTGTTTTCTCAAAGTAGAACAGCACATAAATCATTCTCCCTAAAAATATGTGTTTGTGTCGGAGTCGTATCTTAGCTGTGAAATGAGAATAAATTTCAAAGCCTATAGCGCACCTAAAATTTGAGCACATTAAATTCATTCAGAATAGTAAAGGTCCTCCAAAGATTCATTCAGAAGAGTAAAAGTCCCCCAAAGATTCATTCAGAATAGTAAAGGTCCTCCAAAGATTCGATCAGAATAGCAAAGGTCCTCTAAAGATTCATTCAGAATAGTAAAGGTCCTACGAAGATTAGTTCAGAATAGTGAAGGTCCTACGAAGATTCGTTTAGAATAGTGAAGGTCCTACGAAGATTCGCTCAGAATAGTGAAGGTCCTACAAAGATTCGTTCAGAATAGTGAAGGTCCTACGAAGATTCGTTCAAAATAGTAAAGGTCCTCCGAAGCAATAAGTATGATCTTGCAGTGGGTCTAGAAGGGTTTGTATTTCAGGAAACAGTCCGTTTAAAAACGTATCTTCAACATACCGCTTAACATGGGACACCTTCAAGGTAAGGAATCCCATATTAATAGTTTTCTCAATTGAATATTCACAATTTGCCATGGCAGTTGTAATCCCAAAGTGACGCATTCAAATGTGTCATTTTTTAGACATTGCGGTCAGGGTTTATAACCTTCGAGTTACAATGGCACGACCTCTATGGCCTTCAACTTGTTATGCCATGGCGTTTACAGCAAGCAAGTTTTAATGCCACTACGTTTATGGTCAGAAATTTTTAATGGCATGGCGTTTAAGGCTACCAGTTGTAAGGGCATGGAGCTGATAGCCTGCAGTTTGTAATAGCGCTTCGTTTATGTCGCGCAAATTTTGAATGCAAGTAACACGTGATCCCTAGACTGGCATGGCGTTGACGGAAGCGAGGTTCCTGTCAAGCCACGGTCGGTAGTAGGTGAGGCGCGTGAAGACGGCAGGCAACCCCACGTTCGTGCACAGAGGAAACCCGAAGCTCACCAGCCCGACTTGGGTGCAGATTTCACCGTTGCACACAACAAGTGGACCTCCGGAGTCGCCCTTCGGGAAAAGAATGCATCTTAACATCCGTTAAGTAAGATTTTGACACGAGTTTCGTGAGTTGAATGAGGGTGGTATCGTTTTTACCGAACTCAGTCAGGAATTTCATATGGGGTGAAAAAATCCTTAATCCGAAAAAGACTAGTGGCATTGTACGAGACCGTTTCGTAAAGCTGCTACTAGTTTTTGTAGGAAACTAAATGCAGTCTTTTCTCAAAAACAAACAAAATAAAAGCTCTGAACCTAAATGAAGCTAATAAGTTGTCTCCTTTGAAATACCGTTACTCCTCATGTTCCATCCAAGTTGAATTGTACCTATCCAACAATCGTGGCGTTCTTGCAACTCTTTAAACGAACATTTTTTCTTTTTTCTCACAGATTTTCTTTCTGGCAGATTTTCTCTGTGACTCACATGGCAAGGCGAGCCTTTGGTGACGTCTATGCAGACGTGCATTTTGGAATCGGCGGTTGCGTGCTTGGATTTGCCAGCCCACAGCTTGGCGCACAGCTCGCCAGAGAAGAGCGGGGCCGTGTACTCCTTCATGAGGGGGGAGGGGGTCCGTGTTTGGCTGCTACTGCGGCCCCATCCCGTCACAGTACCGTTCAGGCCAGCGAATGTGTCTTCTGAGAGGTGAATAGAGTGAAATAACATCCAAGATGGCAGCAGGACCGACCTGCAGGGTCCATTCTTGGGTTTCTACTCAAGTCCTATGTCATAAGACAGCGAGATTAATATCTCACTAGCAGGCAGAACTCGCGAATAATTCGCGGTTAGAATCTTTGGAGTAGAAGTTTATGATCAAGCTGTAGCATAGATACCGCAGTAATTTATATATTTAATGATTTAGGGTGTGACACACATAGATACATACATAGATAGTTACAAGTATATTAATATATAGATGATTACATCACACGGTATCACACCATCTGTACATTTGTTGTGGGGCCGCTCGGATTGAGACCGAGAACATAACATTGACGAGAATATTTTCTCCCCTAATACGCAGTTTATAGTTTTAGAGTAATTGTTTCACCCGTGAGATTTTCATTTTATAGTACATTTCTTACAGTCCTTTCCTTTCCACTGATAGCGGAAACCTTCATCTAGCAGTAGGCAAACTATTTTATACCTGATAATTCAAAAAATGCAAATACGGGGTAACAACCTATGGGAGGCTAGCAGACTTAGCATCTCAGACGAGAATGCGCCCAAATGGAAGGAGGGTCGGACGCGCAAGAGGACAAGGACTGCGTTGTCATTTCCACGTGTTAGCTCACCTGGGCTGCCGTTTCCAGGTGTTAGCTCACCTGAGCTGTTGTTTCCAGGTGTTAGCTCAGCTGGGCTGTTGTTTCCAGGTGTTAGCTCACCTGAGCTGTTGTTTCCAGGTGTTAGCTCACCTGGGCTGTCGTTTCCAGGTGTTAGCTCACCTGGCTCGAATGGAAGGAGAACCGCATTGACTGCAGACGAGAAGGTCAGAGGCTCCGTGAGTTGCAGGAGTGCGATGTCGTTCTTTAAAGTGTTCAGATTGAAGTGAACGTTGAAAATGATTCGCCTTATAGCACGAACTTGTCTGCCAGCCTCATTCTTCACCGATAAATCGTGGCCACCAAAAATTACTCGAATGTTCGCCACATTCCTGGACCTGTGAAAATCAGGAATTTATTGGTTATTTTCTTTCCTGGCTTTGGTAAACTTCTTAAAGAGTGGGATATTTTATCAAGTGCTATAAGTTTCAAAGTAATCTCAATCAAGTTTCGCTCGTGTTTTAGAACGCGACTCATGAACAATCTTTATCAACCACTAGCTAATGTATGATTGAACAACGCCTTCATAGAGGTAACTTACATTCGTTTCAACGCAATTTTTTGTATCGTACTGGTTTTGCATAGCGGAAGTATTCTCCCTCGTTCATACTGAACGAAGACGCACATGTGCATCAGAAGCAAAGTTAATTGCAGTGAAACATGGCTTACTAGCAATGAGCAGAAAGTAGCGTCATGTGATAGCGAACGAGTGAAAGTGAAGAAACACATATTTATCGCTCAGAGTACTAATGATACCTCATAAAATCCTTGTCGTTCGATGAATGACATATGTTGCCAGTTAGGGCTCATCGAGATGTTGCCAGTTAGGGCTCATCGAGATGTTGCCAGTTAGGGCTCATGGAGATGTTGCCAGTTAGGGCTCATGGAGATAGTCATTTGCATTTTGTGATAGTCGTACAAATTCGAATCAGCTGACCAGCACATAAGAATTTAGTTTAAAAAAGCGATGTTCTTTTTGTCCCCGACTATAACAAATACCCATTTTTGGAGCGTGAAATGTGTCCACCAAACTCGGAAGGGTTGAAACTATCGCTCACCCGAGGACGCAGTGTGCTGCCGTCAAGAGGAAGGTATCGCTGATGATAGAGGCCCCGCAGAAAAACTTTGGTTTTGTTGCATTTTTCTCATGGGAGTTGTAGAAAAGGGCCACCTGTCACATAAGAAAAGCGCCTCAGGCTCTCAGAAAATGAGAACAGTTCAACATCGCTGACAAAAGAGGCGATTACTGCTTACCAGTGTTAGACAGGTCAGCATATTCCACTATGTAGAGTATTCTATTTCTCATATCGTGATGTCAGAAATTATGTCTAGTGCGGGACAGTAAACATTTATTTGAACCTAAACCAATTGAGAGAAAAGCTCAAAAAATTACTGACGCCGACAGCAAAAACATCTTCAAAGCTGGAGAATAATCAGCATTATTGGTTCCATTAAAAATAATAATAATTTTTATTTCCCACAATAACTCAACGATACTGTTGGGAAGATAAAAGATTTAGTACAAAACTCGGAAAGAAACGGCAAGTCCTCGTAAAATAAGTACCACCACATTACAATAAGCTCATTCTAAACACTCAAGAGCTTTCTCGTGGACTTGACAATTTGAATTCAACAAATATTGGGCGACTTGGCAGGCTGTTTCAAATTTCCAAGTGGGGTAACAGAAGGGATAGAACACAGTATAATTTCAGCCGTATGGCAGTTAGTGAGTTACGTCGTGGTGGTAAGCTAAGCGTAATTCTCAAGTGTGAACTAGTTTATTAAATTCAATCGTACTTTGTCTTTAACTTAAGATCAAATCCTACGAAAAGCCTCATGTTCACCGTTATTTGACTCACACACGACGGGAAATGTGTGTCAAATGATACTTCCAACTGGTGGGATCCCCTCAAAGCAGCAGCAAAGCTTCGATTTGTATGATTTCTTCCTTCTTTTTCGCCAGAATAAGAATCCTCCAAACCTATCCGGAAAAACATCACAGTCACCTATGTATATAATGCATGACAATTTCAAACCTAAAGGCACGTACATCATGAACCTATTAAAGGGTTCAGGGGACTACTAATTTGTAAATAATAATAACCGAACCGATCAAGGTAATTTACAACGCGTTTTTATTTGTCGAGAAAAATTATCGACAACAATCAATAACCCTGGTTGTGGTGTCTGTAGACAGTCATGATAGCGTCAAAGACCGTAATTATCTTCCATAAGCGTCTTACCTAAGACAAAAGTCAGTAATTCTGGCTTCACCTGACAATTCTTTGCCTCTGAATGGTTTGCCTTTGAAAAACCATATTATTATTACTTGAACTAGTTAGTTGAGCTAGCGTATAGTTCGCTTTAAGATACCAGCTGTAATTCTTGTGTACACTGGCAGTATGCCCATCTATTTCTCAATGCACCCATAGTGCCTGTCACTTATGCACGTTGGCGAAGTACCTGTCTTTGATAGAGGTCACGTACCTGCCAGGGGTACTCGTGCACGGTGGCGAAGTACCTGTCTTTGATACAAGTCACATACCTGCCAGGGGTACTCGTGCACGCTGACGAAGTACCAGTCTTTGGTGCAGGTCACGTACCTGCCAAGGGTACTCGTGCACGTTGGCGAAGTACCCATCTATCACTCGGGGCGCCTGCGGACCATTTTCTTTGGCAGCGCATCTGGGCGAAAAGGTCCGCTCCCGCTCGTAGAATTCTGTAAATGATTAACGGGACTTGATGCGATCGCAGGAAACTTTCCTGAAGTCAACATGAACAAGTTGCCCTCCCATCACGGTTTTTGATAATGCCAAACTAAGGTTCTGATCATCGAAAATGCGATTATAATTTTTCGTATCACGCTGCACACATTTCGAACAATGTTATTTCTACTTGGCTTAAGGAACAATGATTTATTTTCTAAATTCCAGTTATTTTCTGCTTTTAATAAACTTTTGAGTCATGACTCGATAATCCCTACCGAATTTCTAGGCTTGTACTACATAATTGCAGTGTAGTTATAGGAACACTTTAATAAACTGTTTCCTAAGATATGTTTTTTTAACATCACAAATGCAACAAGTTGATTGAAGTGTTTTTAAAAAAACAGTACTTTTTGTCACCTTGATATCAAAAGTTGGATGGTACGCATGAGTTATAATAAAAATGAATCGTGTTCTCATACCTAGTCTAAACGTTTTAGTAATTTAGGTAAGAGTAGTTAAAAGTTAAGTAGCTCAGACAAAAGAAGTTACTAGCTAAGTAGTTCAGGTTAGAGAAGCAACTAGGTAAGTAGTTCAGGTACTACTCATAAGTAAGAAAGGCCAAACAATACAGGTAACAGTCGTACCCCGTATAAAGCGCTAGATCAATTTCAGCAAACAACCGCTCAACATACAGTCGTCCTCCGCATATAGAACATCATCAACTGGATCGAGCTTCGAGTGGTACAAAATTATTTACGTCATTCTAAGTAAGTATAGCGGGCTATAAGAATTAAATGAGAAGTTAGAGCGGTTGTCCGCTGGAATCGATAGAGCGGGACGACTATAGTTACAAGTTCAGTAGTAAAGGTAGTAACAAGTTCAGTAGTAAAGGTAGTTACAAGTTCAGTAGTAGAGGCTACTACCTACTCACCTCGGAGGAACTGGGACATTGGCGTCACGTCTTCAGATTCAAACTGCAGCCGTGAGGCTTCGTCTTGCACCTGCCAGGTCCCCTGTCGTGTTGGACAAACAGGAGGAGTTGTGATCATTTGTTAATAATTATTACTGAGTAACTTCGTCATTGCAAGGAATTCCAATCCATTTTCATGTACTGTAGGTCCATCGTACCTATATTCTTTTGGTGTATTGTAATGAACACCATAAATTGGTTGTTTATAAAGAATCTCAACACAAGTTAAGAGAACTAACGAAAAAAGAACCGTTATTAATTCCAACATATTTTACCGTTGGGTTTTCAATGCCTTACAACTACCGATGTGAGGGATCTGTGGCTTAAACTTCCTTTTCCAAGGGAAGTACTCCCTGGTTACGTGAAAATGCCCCGACTGACCCGAGATTCGATCCCAGGTCCTCTCGGTTATAAGGCCATCACACTACCAGTACGCCACGATGCCCACAAAGTACGCCACGCAGCCCACGGATAATGATTCCATTTTTATGGGTTTACGTTCCGTAATGAATATGCATCTTTATCAGCTCAAAAATATTGTGCTTGATATACCGTAACCATTCTTTGAAACACTTATAAAAAATTAAACTTAACATATACCCAACATAAAAATTGGAAAACGTGCATTTTCCTACAGGAAATTTAGCTCGATTTTACTACATTCATGAATACGTTATGCATGGTAGCATAAAAGTTATGTCAAATATGTCACGCGTTTCAGCTGAATGGCTATTTTTAAATTTGATCCTAATTTACTTTTACAGAAATTTTTTCAGATAACGAATTATTTGACATTTCTTGTTTGACATTTTGGTGTTGCAAGCTCGTGTGATACCCCAAATCACTTTTTAAAATAAGCCTTCGGGACGTCTATCTTTCGTGTACGTCTAATTTTCACAACCTCTTCGCAAACTCTTTTTTACCTTTTCTTTCCCTTCATTCTTAACTAGCTGTTTTATTGCGCAGGAGATCCTGTGTGGGAACACACTTTGTGCATAGATCCCTCTTCTCTGAAGACCACCCTAAATTGTCTTTTCTCTTACGAGGCGACGTAGTCCGATTTGTAGAAATGCTGCAATCCATACTACTACTACTACTGCTACTTCTACTACTACTCCTCCTCCTACTACTACTCCTACCACTCCTAATACTACCCGCCCTTCTACTACGCCCCAGCCCGTACCGTGGTGGCGGTGCGTGAGAGCACCTGCGAGCCCGGTGCCCGGAGGCCGGCACTGCTGGGAGCTGCGCGAGAGATCGTTCCACTTTGTAGCACTTTAAAATAATGTTGTAAAATATATATATAGGACCATCTTGAAAAATTTACAACTGGGCAATTCTTCAAAATACTTCAGTGATAAAATGACTTTTGTTTGCAAATGCTAATAGGCAGAAAAATTCAGGCAACATGGTCGAACTCATAGTGTTCCTTTTCCAAGTGGGTACTTTTTGTGTTGACTAGTCCTGAATAACAAGACTAGAGTTCATTCTGGTCCCTGAAAATGGATGTTTAGTTGTCAACTGTGGAAAGTAGAAACACCGCTTACAGCTTTCTATTTTCATTACCGTTGTTGTTCCGAAAAACGAAGAGAGGAGGTTCATACAGGAGGAGAATCAGATGAAATCGCGAAATCCTAACTTATCACACGAAGAAATAAACTAGACGTTAATAAATTGTAAGTAGTAATGAAAGAAGGAGGTTGGTAGTGCTCTATCTCGCACAGAGTCTCCATACACGTATTAAAAAACTCGTATGGACGTAAACGCAGTTTTCGTGGCGCAAAAATCAATGACCAGCAACAGTTTCTCAGACGCAGTAACTCACAAATTCCCAGCCGCGGTAACACACAAATTCTAAGCCACGGTAACTCACAAATTCTCAAACGTAGTAACTCACAAATTCCCAGCCACGGTAACTCACAAATTCTCAAACGAGTAACTCACAAATTCTCAGCCACGGAAACTCACAAATTCTCAGCCACGGTAACTCACAAATTCTCAGCCACGGTAACTCACAAATTCTCAGACATGGTAACTCACAAATTCTCAGACATGGTAACTCACAAATTCTCAGACGTGGTAACTCACAAATTCTCACCGCAGTAACTCACAAACCAATTCTCAGACACGGTAACTCACAAATAAACTTGGGGCTGGGGGTGCAGGAGAGCAGGGTGGCCGTCAGGGAGAACTTGTGAGGGTTCTGCACCAGCAGCGCCAGAGTCACCTCCTGCAGCTCGCTCACTTCAAACGTCGCTGGAAAAATGACATGCGCTTAGCCTCGTGAGAGAAACTTTTCAGCCTTGTGTGAATAAAAAAAAGTATCTATATACGATAAGACTGCACTTTACTCTGTCGAAACACTTTGCAGTGTAAATATATAATATATATATATATATATGTATATGCGATTAAACTGCATTTACCTTTGCACGAGAAACTCCCTGCAGCCTTATATGAATATGTAATATATATGTACGTAGATATATGCGATATTACTGCATTTGGTTTTTGCGAGAAGACTATCCTTTTAAAACGAGACCGTGAGGTGCTTTTTGGTCGACAAAGGATTGAGTAAATAACCCCTTGAAACATAACGCAGAAATAAAAACTAGAACATCAGAATAGAAACTTCATGGTTGAATTTTCACAAGATCTATAAATGTTGTTTGAGAAAAATGATGAAACTAAGTATGACTGCCTCCTCTAGCTCGTATTATGGCTCGAACCCGGGAGCTCGCTTCTCTGTAGTTGTAAAATTGAAATCTCGTCTGCGTATGCTGCTCTGATTGGAAGGCATTCATCAATTCGTAAATAAAATAGGTAATATCCTTCATTTTTATCCCCTACTTTGCAGTATTCGATTGCTTTTCAAGTCGCTGAAGCCCTGATCATATAATTGAAGTATAGTACGATTAAAATTCCTATGCAGCTTGATTAAGAATTCTTCAATCAAGATTCTTTTATTTGACCGTTATATGCATGATATAAATCTAAACTTAGGCCCCCACGAGTTAGCTCGGCGTGTCTTGAGGAACTCATGTCACAGTTACTTTCTCTGCAACTGTTGATGAGCGCAGCTATCACTCAGCAGGCTCTATATTCAGTTAAGAATTTTTATCGGGACTCGATGTTTGATTCTGCCTGCCTCTACAAGTTGGTGTATTTCATTAAGTTTAATATTTTCCCCTCATTAGTCAATTAGACAAATTGATAGATGTGGGAATGAAAGCGTGGATCTTTTTTGAAAATTAAACTTTGCTGCACAACAAATACGCTTACGTACAAAATTACAACTCATATTTACAGTACAACCTCCCATGCGTTTCTTGTGGCAGTATGCTGCATACCAACTGTTCTATTCAATAACATTTCTATGCAGCAAATTTTTACGAAAAATTAACTTGACTCGAATTGGTTTTATTTTGTAACCTATTTTCAAGTGTAGAAACTCGAAGCTAATGTCAGCTTTTTCAATACTTCAAATTCTTTGAAAAATTATTCACTTGTCCTTACTGGCGAAGGAGGTCCTGTTGCCGCAGATGGGCACCGTGGCGCCCTCAGAGCTACCCAGCACCAGCAACATGTCGTGCTGACAGCTGCTCGAGGTTGTCTGTTCCAACTCGAACACATTGAAGTCAAGGCTGCGGCGCAAATGAAGAATTGAGTTCTTTACATCGTTGTTGTAGGTAGGCAGTACAACGTCCAATGCAGGCAAGAATCTCACTTCAGAGAAAAAGACGTCTAGAAATGGATTATTGTTTTCGTATGTCCGGACGTTTTGATTGGTCGTGTATTTAATAGAGCTTGAATTTTTATCTAACTTTTATTAGTTATGGTGGGCAGCCATCTACGGTATCTATACATTGTCATTGACGTCCTTTAGGCTGAATGATATCTGTTTATGGTAATGCGTGAACAATTACTTTAACCATTTTCTAGTTAAAATTCAGGGTGAACATTATAAATGAATCATAACTATGTATTCGTTGAGCTCAAAGTATTCCAGCTGTTTTAAACGATGGTCTAGAAGTGACCAGTGGCTTGTATTGTGCTCTGTAACTCTGAATGCTTGCAAGATGATTGGTACTCGCAGTAAAGAAATTCTTAAATAGCCAACCACTGATTATGTGGATGGCATTGAGCTGCTCATAATTACATGCAGCTTAAGAGTGTGACAATTCAACGACGTAAATTTCACTTCATACGGGAAAATAAAGCTCAATCTCCGAGTGAAAGTTAATTTATATGGGCTCCACGGTGTAGTGGTGAACGTGATGGCCTCACAGCCGAATGGACGAGGGTTCGAGCCTCGGCTCAGGTGGGTGGGGCTTTTCACGTCACCACGGAGTACTTCCCTTGGAAAAGGAAGTTTAAACCACACATTCCTCACATCCTCCACCACACCAGTAGTTGTAAGACATTTAAAACCCAACGGTAAAACGTGTTGGAATAAATAAAGGTTCTTTTTAAAAGTTTTGCATTCTGCTACAATGCAAATATCAGGAGCATTAACTTTAGGCCTTGTAGGAGCTACGTCCACGGCTGTTGTGATGACGTCATAGGTCTCAAGCTGAATTAATTGTATTCCGTGACTTACCTCATGGAACACACACCCCGTGGGACTTTGATTCTCAGTGAACAGGACCTTGGCTGCAAATTTTCCAGCGGATAGGACGGGTTGCGGAAGGTCACTGCATGGGCTGCAGTCCCCGAGTCGCACGTTTTTTCCACTGAAAAATTCATTGCTACCTTCATACAATTTCTCCACAGAACAATTAACAGTTACATCATACTCTACTGAAACATTGATTGCTACCTTCATATAGTTTCTCAACAGAACAATTAACAGTTATTTCATACATTTTCTCCGCAGAAAAATAGATAGCTACTTTCATACAATTTTTCCAAAGAACAATCAACAGTTATCTCCTCACATTTTCTTTACGAAAAAATTGATAGTTTTCATCGTACATTTTCTCCACTGAAAAATTGATGGTTTCCCTAACGTATTTTCTTCACTGCAAAATTGAGAGTGTTTATCATACGTTTTCTCCCAGGAAAAATGTATAAATCTATCAGAACATTTTCATCTACTAAAAAACGTTACCTTCAACTGTAGTGCTAGGCGTGTGACACCCGATAAGGTCTCCTTAAACGCTATGATGCTCTTTTCGATATTGCTCAAGAAGTAATTCAGTTGAGTATTCAAACAAATTGCTATATATTGTAAATATTGTTCAGTAAAAGGTTAATTGAGCTATACTCGTACATTATGTGACGTACTGAAAAGGGCCGTTATCTAAATTGCAACAATATTTGGCTAGTGAAGGGCAAGCTAACTTCTAAGTAGAATAATAATAATAATTCTAAGGAGTCTCAGAATCGTAAGGAAATCGCTCGAATCATTCTTATATACACTTAGGGATTATCCTCGAACTCCATAATGTGTATTCAAACAAATTTGAGTTTTAGTTTAGCTACTTCTCTTTTCATACGTGCACAAGCTTCTAAAAGCTCATTTTTCAGCCGCTGGCTTTTACAAATTACTAAATAAGTAATACTATATAACGAACAACATGTTCAACTAATGCATTATTCAAAAAGTACAGCACTTTCGCAAGTAAAAAGATACTAGCTTCAAATAAAAATATTAACTAGAGCCTTCGAGCTATCTAGCTCTAGTTCATTAAAACTAATTAAGCCAACGAGCTATATTCACAGTCATTACAAATATTCATGGTTGTTCCCATGTAACGCACCATCTACACTCCTTTTGAAAGAACAGTCTGCTAAATAATTTGTGCTGCATTTAATTGGCATGAATAATTATACAATTTGAATTCAATAAATTCCTTTCTCTGGCATTCTGGGGAACCAAAAGCGATAATTCATTTTCTTGTCAGTTTGATTTATAAATCTCCTTATATTTATGCATGATATTCGGAAAATGGCAGTGTACGTTTCCAGTAGCATTTATGATGAAAAATCTAGTCACTGAAAGCAGTTCTTAAAAACGATTTAAAAATATCCGAGCCAGCTCATCGTGAGAGAGCGACTCACTGTTACCATTGCTTGTAACTTTCATTTAAATTACCTCGTCCATTCTAATCCGTAACACGTCTGCTAATAACACAGTTCACTATAACTCGTGGAATAACTTGCACAAATTTTACTCTGTAAAGTCTCCCCAAAAACTAACGTAAAGTAGATCCTCACCAACGCAGCACACAATCGATGGGTCATCGAAGCAAACGCCAGAGAACCTTCCTCCTTGCAGCGCGCATTCTTTGCTCGACATGCACGCTGCCTGGCGGTCGCCCACTGTGCAAACCGGGAAGCGAGGCTCCCCCACCGTGTTGTGGAGAACGGTGGGGCGGTCCAGCATGTCTGCAGTGCCAAGATGTGTTTAGTTACAAACATAGAACTGTCGACAATCCGATTGATGTATTTCACAAGCGTTGAAAATTTGGACATGAAAATGTAAATAGTATGAGGTAGGTCTGGGTCTCTCACATCTCATTCTGATCTGATAACCCCCGCTGCAAGCAAGCACGAAGTAATTTTGTTGCGTATCGAAATCTTTCTACATAGAAATATGCGGGTTGAGTTAATCTCTGACTCCCATTTTACGAATGACAACGCCGATCATATTGTATATATTATTGTAATAAGCAAAATTTTCAAGGAATGGGTTACATATACGTTGAAATTTAGAAACACTGAATTTAAGGAACATCTTACTACTACCAATATTCTAGCCCAATTGCCGTTATTGTGTCAGTGGAAATTTATGTCTCAAAAATTATCCCTATTCAATACGTGAAGCACACTGAAGGAATGCTATATTTTACGTGTTTGTACGTTGAATACAAATTGGTTTGTGATAGATAACCACGAGCATCAACAACCCTAATCTCAACACTTGATCCAAACATTTTAACAACGACGCAACACAATAACGGTTTAAGAACGTTAATTATTTGACGTAGTGAGAAGACATAACCTTAACCCGGGCATTCTACATCAGGGGCACCTATTTCTTAGGTTCCATTAGAATTATCTATGAAAGCTTACATGTCTTGTAAGTTTCGTGTTAAAAAAGATCGTCATTTCGTCTTGCCTGCATTTTCTGCTCGTCATGAAATCGAGTCGATATTTTTAAATTATGCAACTCACGTCTAGGCTCCCTTCTTGCATCAGATATTCCGGACAGCAGCAACAACCTGAGGTGAAGAAGAAGAGAAAATAAAGATTGTCCCGGTCAGAACTGCAGACCTCAGAAGGAGGTCGCAAGGTAAAAGCGTTGCATTTTAACATAAAGGGACTTCGGCATACGGCCGGCTTATTTTGGGGCTTTTGAGGAGATTAATCAATTTATACGTTTATGCAAGGAAATAAACATTACTTTCCAAAATTAATGTACATAATTTTTTCCAGAAATTGTCCAAGAAATGTGTGTAATAGGTTTTAAAGTATTTGCAAGTATTAATAATTTTATCGAAACTCGGTTTCCCGTCTGCGGTAGATGATGACCTATAAACTTCTGCGTGAGAATCCCGCTGAGCGATCAAAGTAAACATAAACTCACGCACTCAGAAAGTTTTTGCGTTGATAGAAATTATTAATGACCAAGCAACATCATTTTTAACTCTGGGAAATGAATTAAGAATCCTAAATGAGCACTGTCAGTCAGGAATGCTCTAATTATGTTCAGCAATTCAAGTAGAAAATAACAAAAAAATTCCGAGGGAACCAGAAAAAAATGAACGTCGTACTAACTCACCCCAAACAGAAGGTGGAAATCGGGATCATCATGTGACGCAAACTGGCTCAGAAGATGTGGTGCTATTTTCTCCTGCAAAGTTAATTATGAAGTATGGTTTGGAAAAGATGTTTTGGTTATATATTTTCCATTTTCAGTTGATGGGACTGAAGACAATTTTATTTTTGGCTAAACTTTCGGTTGGAGCGTTTTCCGTAAATAAGCCATAAAGTTTAGCTATAAATAAAATTGTCTTTTCTGAGTCCCTTCAACGTAAAATGGGTAACCATAAATTTTTCGAAAATATTTGATAGAATAAGATACATATTGTATTGTAGGCAGGGTGCATTTTTAAATGAAGTATAACGAAGAATTTAGACACATCACGTGTATCTCCGTGAATAGGATGCATCGAAAAAAATTAATATTAAGAGAAACATTTATTAATAATTTATAGTAACATACTTTTATATAACCTATCTTGTCAAATTTTAGTTGCCAACGAAATTTCATCATGCGTAAATGAGGACGACATGTTAATTGATCTAAAAAGTTACGCGTACATATTGCTCTAAAGTCATTTGTATTTCGATAAATCTGTACATTCAATGATTTTTATGCCGTGACAAAACGGAAAAGTGTCACTAAACCTGTAGATATTTAGCTACAAATTCATCGCTAAGTGTCATCTTACTTGGACAAATAAGTGCTGATAAATTAAGGATAAATAAGAATTTAAGGGCATAGCTCGAACACTGAGGTCCCATTTTACAAAATGCTGACGCACAATTCATTTCCGTAAATAAAGCACAGCGTTAGAGGAGATTGTATAGATTGTAACCTAAATCTAAATATCTATTCATAATCCAGTGATGCTGTAATCATGTACTATTACACCCACGGTCCCGTCTAGTGAGCTATTACAAAGGGTATCCCAGAAGTAACTACCCTTGCGTGGATGAGTAAATAGGATACCAAATTGTAAGGCCCAGAAGTAACTGACTCCTTTAATTTGGATACCACATTTTAGTAGGACGCCTTACAATTTAGTATCCTATTTACTCATCAACGCCAGGGTCAGTTACTTCTGGGACACCCTGTACTTTGTGTAGAGGCAGTCGTGGCAAAGATGCCTGACGACAACCTGCTTATTAAAAGCACTTTAATTATAGGGTGTTGGCCTGGGCAGGGATCCTTCTGGTTACCTCTCAACCGGTTACCTTACAGGTACTTCTTAGAATTGTTTCCGCTTTCTACGTTAGGTACGAAAAAATATAATCGATGCATGAAAGCGGATAAAAGCAATGGCCATTGAAAACTTTTACCTCCAGATCGTGCGCTTAGCGCATCAAATCATAGCCACAAACCAGGACAAAATTTCACTTTATTTTTAAATGCTTTCGGATGATACACTCGACTGAAGAGTTCTGCTGATCGGCAATGTGTTTCAGCTTACTGTGCCTATTGTCTTTCCTTACCATAGAGTTGCTTTATGTTGTAGCAGCGGTACCGACGAAAAATGATAAAACATTACTCTCATAATTTGGCCTTGTTAGTCACTGTTTGAGGAATGTCGAATTGTATTTATTTATTCTGCAATTGTATTCGTTTATATATTATGTTCCACTTGCGCGGTATAAGATTGATTTCGAAAACACATAAAATTTCCATCAACGAGGCTAGCACTAAGCAATTTATTATTTGTACTCGTTTTGGTCTCCGTATTTGTTCCCATTTTTTGGAAAAAACTCAGTTTTATACATTTAACTCGGAGAAAAAGAAATTTAGAACAAACAACAGACTGATGCTGTTTCTTTTAATCAGATAATTCTAAAGTCCACGTACGAACATATTGAAAAATTTTCCTAAAGCTGAGTGAGGAAGTTGTGATTTATTCTTTGCATTAAACTTATTGGAAAATGGGTTCACCGAGTATAGGCTTCTGAACGTAAGGCAGACAGTCATTCAGCATGTGTCTAGCATTTAGATCGGCTTGCTAAGTCCCCAGACATGAACTCAATATAAAATTTGTGGACCACCTAGAACGACAAGTTAGACGTCGAGAAGATCGTCTGCTGTCTGTGGGTGCATTGTGAGATCAGTTGATGAACGAGTAGATTAAAATCGACCAGGTGTACATTACGACACTTGTAGGCTCAATACTGCGCAGAATTACGGCAATTATTCGTGATCGTGGGGGACCTACACCATATCAGTAGCAGGTGACTGTTTTTTTTTTTGTCCGGGGAGCTTGTTTTATAACACTTCACAGAAAAAATGGATGAAAAATTAAACAACATTTCTAAAAATTATTTCAACTCTCAGCTTCTTCTTTCAAAATATAAGCACGGCTTTCTATAACTTTGAAGAAAAAATTATCTCCAACCTTGGTCTTATTCCTCAGTAGTTATTTTGACAGTCTTATCGAAATCATATCTCTGCTGATACTCTTCTACATTTTCCTTTACATTCACTGCATTCTTGACATTCATACCTTTTGTATAGCTAAATCGTCTGGCTGATTACTGTACTTTTAAAAGAGTATTTTCCCTCACCCACGAATAGCTAGAGAAAAATGATTAAGTTCTTCTAAATTTTTCCTCTTTTTTCTATAGGTAACTAAAAATCATATAATAAGCAAAATAGAAATTTCTTGATATACCCATCAAGAAGGTATTCCAGACTTTTGAAACTTTTGCTCAGTTTTCTTTCACTGACCTATGCCATTTATAAGCTCCCGTTCCTGCCTTGCTCTACTCGTGGGAAGATGTTTACGAGATGGGAACAAGCATTAGCCATTTGCGCACAAATGCGTGCATAAAAATACAGGACAAATGCGTACATTTGCCTCAGTCTAGCAACGCCTTTTAAGGAGCTCCCGTCTGTCGGGGAAGGCAATGTCACAGAACTATCGTCAGGATTAACTCTTTCTAAGTTCTATGGCTGTAAACGAAGCTGGGGAAAAAACAAAATCCCAATGGTAGCTAGGAACTGAGGTTTATTCATGCCAAACCATCTCATTAAAGTTAGTACGTCATGAAGAAATTATGTTACACTTTAACTTATGTAACTAGCCAGCCTAGCGCGGAGTGATTTTCTCAATTTTGAACGAAAGGAATTTGAATTCTTTGAGTAGTTATAAGTAATCGATTGCAAATTTAAACAATTTAAAGGAAAAATTATTCACCTGATGAGCATTTCACTAAAATAAAAATCCAGGACAAATACGTACATTAAAAGTGTCCTTGATTTACTGCTGTTTCTAAATATATGGCTGTTTTAGATCAGAGGAAATGAAAAAAAGAAAAGAAGGGAGCAAATTCAGATCTTGCTTGAAGATCGCATATTTAAATGTAAATGAAAAAAGCAATTTTTTCGCATTTGGAGATAGTAAGAAGCTAATTATGCTCCCTACCTGCGAGTCATTGTACTCTACTCAAACACTTCATCAGTGTCTGTGAAAATATTCTTTCAATGAGCAAATTAATAATATTTTCTATACGAGAATTTTCTGACAAGAGGATAACTGTCAACAACACGGGCATAGCTACGAGCGTGCCGGCACGTACATGTAGGACTGATCAAAGATACAAAGAGAGAGAGAGAGGAGAGGACTTGCTGCGAGTGTCTCTCACTCTTGTGCCTCAGCTGGATAGTATTCAGGTTACCGAATCAAAACAAGACGATGCTACTTGTTTCATACATATACGTATGAAATACATATAACGTATTGTAAAGCTACACGTCAATGTCGCAACTATTGTTTAGTTACGATATGATTGTTTTTAAACTTCTAGCTTCAATATGATTATGTTTAATCTTATTAATACTCATCGTATGAGAATTAGAATCAGCAGATTTTGTGTTCAGAGTAAACTTTAAACTCTGTATCATGCATGCAATCACTCTCAGCCTAATTAAAATTATTTCATAAAATACACTATTTTTATGGCTTTACTGATCATTCTATTACGTGGCTAAAATTATTTCAGTTTTAATTGTCACTGTTCGTGTACCATAGCGCGTAAAAAAGCTTTCATTTGAGAACTACATTCAGTGAAAGAACAGACGCCGGATTAGCATCCCTTCAAAAGCAGTAAGATTTCACTCTTAAAAACCCATGTTTACACATAACACAAATAACTAAAAGACAGGTTTTAGCTTCGACTGAAGCAATGCTCATAGAATGATCCAAAATAGACAACAGGAGCAGATTTCAAGTTCCCTGTGAACAACAGGTGCGGGTCGTCAATCTCACCTGCAGTTGCCGGATCGTGGTGGCAACACTGCGAGCGGACGAGGGTGAAGCTGCACACTGACGTCCGCTTTGTCTCCCGCCCAGGACAGACGCTGCAGAACCTTTTTATCCTGCGACGGAGAGGGCGTCCCGTTTTCCATTCGCTCCCTTTCTACAAGTTTCTCTTAATCATCGTATCAGTGGATCGCTTCGTTACGTTATTAAGTTATTTTTCGTTCAGCGCATAGAGAAGTCACTCGTGGTTTGCTGTAGTGGATACCGAGAGCGGTTTTAGATTTTTGTTTTCGTTCAAAAAGTAGTTGGTATTCACACCATCCACTGAAGACATAACAGTTGCAAGCTAGACTGCTAATCGTTCCGCGAACACCAAAGCAAAAATTATTCTGTAAAAATTCTCTTGGACAAATCTGTGATATAATATAACCAACAGTGACTCATAAGTCGGTTATTGAAACCGCAACAATTTTTGCCTAAGAACGTGAAAACAAAATTCAATACATAAGATCTAAAATTCCAAAATCCAAAGTCCCACCATTTGACTTTGACCTAAACATGAATGTGATGCATAAATCTATACAATTTAGTGTATGCATAAGAGAAATTAATGCATAAAGTATATAATTGGATGAATGCTATTTATTTTTCACGTTTTCAACACAGTTTTCAAGAGTTATTTTCATTTGTTGATGATTTTAAATCAGTAACCAAAATTTCAATAGGAAAATTCTGCCCGTTTGATCATTTTGCCCCATTTCTGAACGATTTCATTTTTTTCTAATGAATGCCTTAGTACGAGGAAGATGCTTATTCTCGAATTAAAGTTAATTGTTTCATTGTTTATTACAATTCAATTTAGAAATATATAGAATTTTGAAGTGGATGTGTTGAACATGTCTTAACGATACACATATTTGCTTCACAACCGACTCGAAATTCCAGTTCATTATTTTTTTCATGAATGTAAAAATATAATCAGTCACTTTTAAGCTTTTACGGTAAAAATCGAGAAAAAATGAAGTGACCTTACCTGTAGTAATAAACTAAACAGTAAAATCTAAATGGACGCCCTCCAACCCGTTTGATCTGGATGATGCGTTCCAGATGCGTAAATAACAGCAAGTTAAGTAACGTGTACAAAATTATAAGCCATTTTAGAACCATGCGCAGCACGCTGCAGAAGCCGACTTGGTGTATCTCAGGCACCGCAGCTCCAGCGTTCCGCTCCCTTGCGGCTGCGCAGTTTTGGCTTGTCCAGGTTTCTCCGCTATCTCTTTAGCCTGGTCCATGTCGGGATTTTTTTTGCAGCGTTATCCTGTTCTGCAGGCAGAGAGGCCAGTGCATAAACCTGTCCTGGAATGCACGCCCTATGCAGCACAATTCAGGTCATGCCTTGCACCCACGGCGGGACACACGAGGGGCGACTGCTGCAGCAGGATACAAGGATGCAACTGTCACAGCGATTTTAACATTTCCGAATACTTTATTACCACATAGGTTATATGACTTGAAAATTGCAAAAATATTTTATTTTGCAATCTTTCATTCTACTTGGATCTAGTAGAGGTTCATTGGAGCTATCAGAGGTTCTATTTGAATTGTAGTATTCTAATTTTTTATAAAGGTAAAAGTCTCATTTATTACGTTTAAAATTCAAGTCTCGTTAGCTCCTCAATAAGCTCTAACCAGTTCATTGAAAAAATGACCAGTTTTTTAGGTCTCTTGTGTTTTATGATTTTATCGGTAGTTATAATTCACAAGCTTTAATAAATAATAAAACAAAAGTGGGTAAAAACATCTCGAAAGAATGAAATACATATTAAAAGTATAACGTTTCCGAGCAGTTCTACCAAACAATATGTTTAATAATTTTTATGATGCTAGACAGTCATTGTCGTTTATTTTTCGTTATTTTCTATTACTTTCAAACCCTTAAAATCTCATCGTAAATCCATTTTCCAGCACTTGGTTGTAAATCATTACTTCTGTTTTCTGTTCAGCCAGAAGAACGAACATCTAACGAAGGCTGAATAATTATATCGCAATGTCCTAAAAGTTTTACAAATAGACTGAGGGAAACAATAACTAGGATGAAAAACTAACAAATCAAATAACTATAAATTACTAGAAAA
>VOMN01008621.1:0-19877 GCA_014899125.1 Orchestia grillus
GGGGGCTTTGGGGTACTGACGTGAGAGGGCCAGGGGGCTTTGGAGCCGAATGTTCTCTGGAACTGTCGCATCCGTCAAGCCATCCAGCGACTGTAAATTAAAAAATCAGTTAAGTTCACATAGATATTAACTTATCAATTAAATAAAGGGTACAGAGTATAAATGTACTGTGAAATGAGCCTCAGAATTTGCTCATTAATAATTTCCCACGGCTTACAAGCACCAAAGAACTCTAACTATTTTAAAACTCGACAGAAAGTTTGCAGTTACCCGTGTCCTGGATATTTTCGTTGGTTCTACCAATCAACTACAGGGTGTACCAGAAGCAACTGACTCTTGTGTTGATGAGTAAATAGGATACCAAATTGTAAGGCGCAGAAGTAACTGGCCCTTGCGTTGATGAGTAAATAGGAGACCAAATTGTAAGGCGCAGAAGTAACTGACCCTTGCGCTGATGAGTAAATAGGAGACCAAATTGTAAGGCGCAGAAGTAACTGGTCCTTTTAATTTGGATACCACATTTTAATAGGACGCCTTACAATTTGGTCTCCAATTTACTCATCAACACAAGGGTCAGTTACTTCTGTGCCTTACAATTCGGAAAAGCCCAGAAAAGTTCACATAAAATAACTGCGATCAGGACCGTTCAAAATGGACGTTTCATCTTCAGTGCCCAAGTGACAACGTAAACCTAAGAAAATATACATAATGGGTTAGCTGTGACCCTAATTCTAATAGAGATAATCTTCTCAAACGTTACACAGTCCTTCCGCACTGATAATGATGTCATTTTATCTCTCATGCACATAATCTACAAGAGTACGTCGAAATGTATTACACCAACAAATTTAAGTCTATTTTTTCCGTATTTAATTCATTTAAACGATACATTCACGACGACTTGGTCGTGATTGTGGTGATAATACCTGAATTGCGCTATATGAACACTAAGATAACGAGTAATGATACAAAGCTACTTGATAATATAAAGCAGCGGTAGTGAGCTATATGACAGCGGGGAGAAATTTGTATAATTATCTCACATGAAACAAGTCTATGCGTCGCACGTAAATCTGTTCAACATCGTCCCTCTGAAATTTCATGTACCGATCAATCAAGTAATAATAAAAAATCAATTAATAATGAAAAATCAATTAATAATGAAAAATCAAGTAATAATGAAAATCAATTAATAATCAAAAATCAATTAATAATCAAAAATCAATTAATAATGAAAAATCAAGTAATAATGAAAAATCAAGTAATAAATCAAGTGTGTGCACAATCAAACTCCACGAGGATTCTACATAACTGCCGCTCTACACTGTGGGAAAACATCGTGTAAGGTAAGATTGTGTCACTTGCGTTATCGAAGTCACATTAGAAGGGTACAATCAAAGCAAACGTAAGCATGAAAGTCTCTAATCAAACCACAAGTAATAGTAGTAGCGAAAGCAGCGCTTCAGAAACTCAGTCTATCTCGCACCGAAAAAGTAGGGACCATTTAGTATGGACTTAGGAGAACGGGGAATCTATGCGCAGGGTGTGTTCCCACACAAGATCCCCTGCGCATAGAAACAGCAAGTTAAAAAGGAAGAGGAAGAAAAGACATACAAGAAATAGCGTAAATTCAAACAACCCAACACCAGTGGTTCACAGGCGTCACTGTACGAATCGTCTCTTCAAAGGAGTTTTCCAACAAATAGATCGTTATCGCTATTAACCCTTTCAGTGAATGATGCGTGAATACGATCTTTTCTACGCTCGAGCGCTATAGAGGTCAGTATTCCGACTAGTGCCTCGAAAAAAAAATGATTCAGTAACTGAGTTTCAATGACTCCGGAAGATATTTTTTTTAATTTTACAAGTCAAAGCGCAACTGATCGCATCAAATCTACCTCATCAAGATAAGCAATTACCGCTTTAAATCAGGATAAAACAGATGCATCATTTTTCGTGAATATAAATTTGAACCATGAGAAGTTTTTTCATGCATGATCTTGGAGAGCTGCTGACTGCCCTTTTTCAATACCATGAATAAAAGTCAACAGGTAATAAAATTTTTAGTTTTGGAAGAAAATGTCCCCGCTGTTGTCTTATTACAGTATACACCATAAATTTTACACCGTATATATCACACGTGTATGATACTTCTGGAAAGCAAGGTCTATCTAGGTGTAAATCAATAAACTTTTAAAAACTCACATATACACTTGTAGAAAAAAACCTTGTAAATGGGATATATTTTATCTGTGACGAGATCATTTAATTCACCGCATTAATGTTACGTTCAATTAGAGACTTTCATGCTTACACTTGCTTTGATTTTACCCTTCTAACACGACTTCGACAACACGTGTGACACTTTACCTGTGTGGCGCCTTACCTGTGTGGCGCCTTACCTGTGTGGCACCTTACCTGTGTGGCGCCTTACCTGTGTGGCACCTTACCTGTGTGGCACCTTACCTGTGTGGCGCCTTACTTGTGTGACGCCTTACTTGTGTGACGCCTTGTGTGACGCCTTACTTGTGTGACGCCTTAGTTGTGTGACGCCTTACTTGTGTGACGCCTTACTTGTTTAACGCCTTACCTGTTTAACGCCTTACCAGTGTGACACTTTACCAGTGTGACCACACGGAGATTGGGCTCGAAAGCAACCTCATAACTTCTATCATGTGAAGGTTACTGCAAGGAAAATATGTTTTGGGAGCCCTTGACTAAATAATTTAATAATAATAATAAATAGGTATTCTGATCTAGGAATGATGACCTGGAAACCGAGCTTTGCGAGCATGGCGGTCTGGTGGGAGTCTCTGGGCCCAATGTGGCGGGCACTGAACTGGTCCACCTTGGGCAGCCCTGCCAGCACTGCTGAAGCGGGCGCTGTAAGTTACAAATTGAAACAATCAACCTATTTTCCACGAGAAAAACTCCTCCCTAACGAGGGCCACAGCCAGCTCTACTAATGCTTGAGCTGTGATTCACAAGGTTTAGTCAGTCAACCAAATAATCAGACGAGAATCAATGGTCCTTAACAGGCTGCACACCCACTAAGTTCCACGGCTCTAACAACTAATAAAACCAAACAAAAACAGTCTATAATGCACAGTCACCGCAGCTGCTGGACACGCTGTATATCACGCGGGTCAGTCGGTTAACAAAAGTCAACATTTAACAGCGTTTTCTGTGCGTTTGACTCCGACGCTGTGGTTCACCAGTGTCAGTCTGCAAACAAGTTAGGACGGCAACAGCGTGCGAGCGAAGTCGGATAGAGCAAGGAGTCAAAAGATCAAAGAGGCCTTTACAATAAGATTATTCACAGCAAGATCAGTTTATCATTCGATAATACAGGGTGTTCAGTAGAGACGGGACCCTTTTAAGTCCTAAACATTTTATTTTTAAGGAAATAATTAAAAACTATGTATAATTGGAAAGAGAAAATTTGGGAGATTATTTATGAATGACTGTATTTATGATACGTATTGCACAGGATGGGAACCATCTCAATGTTATTTTTTATTACTACTGTTAATTTTAAATGTTTTTTTTTAAACTCAATTAAAACTTATAAAATTTCCCAAATTTCGACTAAACAGATTGGCATGATTATTGCAGCAGGAAATCCAATGGTAACTCGGTTATATCATCAAGAGTTTTTCTGTTCTTCCATACCGCCACGTACGCAGAGTAATTAAATTCTGGCCCCCTAGACATTCAAAGATATTACAGCTATGGCCTGTAACAGGGAATTTTCTAAAATTTTAATTTAGGGATGCCTAGCACCACAGAAATTACAAAAGCATTATTGACACAAGGTAATGCATTTTTTCGAATTCAAAAATGGTGGGACGAGTGACGTCCAACTCTCGAGCTGCCCTATTATTTACGGTAACTCTGACGTGAAATAATGGTATTTTCAGTATCCCTGATACGGACTGCCTTATCTGACCGTCTCGCCATTAGTTTAGGAATACGGACCCGGGAATTGTCTCCTGTCTAAATCCTTAAGCGCGTCACACACACACGGACGGACCAAGCAGGCAACACTGGGCTATTATTATATGATGGTATTATTTTTTCAACAGTATTTCGAAAGGAGTGCTGACCTATTTGCGGTAGGGAAAATTTGGAACGAGTATGGTGGAACAAAGTACAAAAGTCAGGTTGATCAACAGTTCATATTTGCCTTCTGTATTCTAAATTGAAACACGTCTGTTAGGGGGCATATGTAAAGCGCCAAATCTTCTCCAAACATCATGTATTTTCCTTTCGGTACACGAATGAAGAGTCACAAAGTTTTGAACGGGTATCGATGTAAATCATTCAGTAGGTTTTCACCCTATTTGCTCAACTACATTATTCCAATAATAGACACACCTGGAAGAAAATGTCGTCTCTTCGAACAAGACAGCAGTTGAAATTTAACCTACGATGAATAAGAAAAATTCGAAATTAAAATGAGCGTCTGTATGTATATGTGATACGAGGTTTGAGGTCATAGGTCCTGGGATGAAATCTGTTTTTGGAAATTCGATCGCCCTGAATGATGAATGACGCTACGCTGTTCGAAAACTTGGCAAATTTTAAATAAATATCTCAGAAGAAATTTTGAAAGTTAAATTCCCTAACAATGGAACCTGAGAGTCTTTCAACTTTCGCACAGTCCAAACATGTACCTTTAATTGGGAGGAGCAGCCAGTTACCTCAACATTAATTAAAAGGATAACGTCAAATTTAAAGAAACATTGATATATTTTACCCTCATCCAGCCCCAAGGATTAAGAACCGCACAAATCCTTTCACGAACTTACGAGTGCTTGAAGACATGAGTCGGGCCGGGGACGAGGCAGCGGCGATCATTTGTGTGCTTGGGGCGCGTCTTGGTAGAACAGGAGCGCCCATCCGCGCCCGGCGGTAGAACGACCGCAACGAGGAAGCGCCGTGCATTTTCCGGCGAACAAAGTTGGCTGCAGGCAATAAATCGACTGTACGGCTGGAGATGGCCGAAGAAGACATGACCTATAGCTTTATTTTCAAGGTTATAATGGCTGATTGACCGGCGTCGTCACCGTCCCTCCGCGTATGTAATACGCAAAACTTAATCGATCAATGATTTTAAGCAGGAAACATCCCTGAGACTTGGAAAACAGGCACCTGTAACAGGTAAGTAAAATTTAAGGATGATGTAGAATATCACTTGAAATGTGGAAGTGAAAACATCAAAGCTCATTATTTATATCCAGTTTGAATCGTATCCTTGCTAAACCCGACCAATATTTAACCAAAGGGAGGAAAATTTGTAAATACAAAAGGCGAAAAACAGTCATGAACCGTGATACAAAGACAGAAAACTAACACCTAATTGATCTTACATTCTCGCACGCAGGTACTAGGTATTGAAAGCAGGACAGTTCCAGAAAGATAAACATTGAAAAAGAGATAAATAAAGAACGATAAACCATAAAAAGCGTCAATACTCGGATAAGGAATTTGAACTCTCAGCGGAACGTCATATCTCTTAAAGATTCCATAATTCTCTGGAAATATTATTCAAAATTAATACACTTATTTTCCTAACACGTTGAAACGTAAAAGTTTCCGATTTCTATGGACAGTTTTGAGACGTTAGTTTTTTTCAAACTTCTGACGAGCTCTCAAAGTTCACAGGTCCCATACGAAGTGCGACCAGAGATGCCATTGAGCAATGGGATGGTATGCATAATTTTGCATACATTCACATATTTGACGAATGAATAACCAACCTGCCTTGTAAATAACATTCATTTATTAAAATTAATTCAATTAATTAAAAACATTCATAAATTAATAACATTCAGCGAACCAATTCTCTTGGAAAAAGGTTTCAATGTCTCGCACAAAAAAATCATAACGAATGAATCCTTTAACATATAATAGTGTTCCATTTCATTACAGCATCAGGCAATTCCTTTAATGACGGTGAAGGTACAAAGTCCCTTCCCCATATTCCTCATTAATTTCCTCATTAACAATAACGTTGCGTACTGAACAGAAAAATAGTTTTATCGCTCAAGTCAATGTTTTATCTCATCGACAACGTGTTCAAGTCTGCACTCTTGGGCATAGCAGAGCTCGCCAGCAACATGGTTGTGAAGGTAATCTACTCGAGCAAGTAAAAAAGAATACAAGGTTCACATATAACATTGTTCTAAGCATAAAATATAATGATAGGGTCACAAGTATACCGCACGACACCTTCCCAAATAATCACAAAACTTCCCAGGTGCTGGAGTGACAAACGTATGCAGTCCACATCGATCTTTTGGGTATATGTAATTCGAATGAAAACATGACCTTTATTTAAATGTTTTGAATCAAATACTTATGATATTCTCATGCATGGTGGTATTTGTGATACGGGAAACCACTATTGAGTGGGTTGCGTTTTTTATGAAACGCTCCGTACAGGAATACGAGAGAGTATCCTTAATGTATCCTCTATACGAGTATCCTTTATACGAGAATACGTATCCTTTATACGAGAATACGCATCCTTTATACGAGAATACGTATCCTTTTTACGAAATCCTTTATAGACGTATCCATTTATAGAAGAACACGAAAGTTTCCGCAGTCAAAAGGTACACCTGATTGTAGCCAGCCACATTTTCTTGTGCCGGGTGATGACAGAATGCGGGAGCTAAATTCCCAGAGCTGTCCGTTATCAGGACACGGGCAGAGGCAGCGTAGACTCATTAATTCTCAGCCTCATTAGCTCTGATAAACCTTGGGGCCGATTTCTTCATTCTGATCATAACATTAGACGGGCATGGCAACGCTTCACAAATCCCGATATTACTACTTGAACGTTGTCAGATATGTTTCCCTATTGACGATTTCAATAAAAATAATCGATATCCTGAAAATGTAGTTTTTCTTATAAAAACTCTCGCACAGAACCAGTGTGTTACTAGCTTAAATCCTCGGATGGATTTCCATACTCAAGCTCTAGCCTCTACAGCAATTTCCAGTGTTACATTTTTAGGCAGGGGCGTCTATTAATCTACAGATTATTACGCTCGTAACTATCTATGTGTGTCACACCCTTCATCAATAACTGAAAACACCATTGCGGTATCTATACTACAGCTTGACCATTACCTCCCACTCTTAAAGGCTCCAACTGCGTGCCAGCCAGTTACCATGCATCATTTTGGTCGCCCAAGAGTAGATGTGGCCAGTTGATTATACTAACGGTACGGAGAAAAAGTTGGGACTGCATTTATCTGATGGACTTGACGAGAATTTCGGTTTCACGCCAACATCCGCCAACATCCAACATCGTAAGTTACACTACACCAGGACGGTTCAGTACCACACTGGGCAAAAGTGACTTTAGATTTGCCTGTCTCTAATGCATTGACCCTTACTTAATCTTAGAGATCTTCTTTCTTATTGTCGAGTTCTATTTCAAGCTCATATCTGCAGCAGCAAAATTGTACAAAAATGCCTTCATGTCGCTAATTTTATAAGGTACTAATTTCGATCACACTGAGAAAGAAGGAAGTTGTCATGTGGCTGACTATGGAACTTTTTGAAACGTACCCTGCTTCTATCGCAGCCGCAATAAAATGCCTTTGAGAATCCTAATGACAAAAAATGCACTGAAAGTCGCTGAACTAACCGGCACACATCAGTGGCACAGAATGTCGTTATCCCTAAAGAAACCCAGTTCTGAAGCAGGGAACCATCTCAAAAATTACGCCCTCTGACGGGGCAGATGCGCAAATTCACGGCAGACAAAATACACTCGGCCTCCGTCGCCAATCTAGAATCGCATTGCGCAGAGGCCGTGCAGGGCAGCGCCGCCAGGCCGGTGTAGCCGCAGCTAGCGGCAGGCCAGTGCAGAGTTAGCGGTGAAGGCTCTCTGGACCCAGGCGGCGCAGAGGCTGCGCACATGATGCCTGCCCCAAATTAGGCATTGCTGCGCCGCCGCTGCGCAGTTTCGGGCCTGAGAAGACCGCAAATACAGGGGTGGTTACCCGCCTAAATGCCGAGTGCGATTTTTGACTGGGAAGTCACATTTTTAAGTCGGAGTTTTCAACTGGAAAGCAACAAGTTTTTCGGTGAAATTTGTCCTTTTTTCAATCCTTTAGAAAACTCAAAAAATTATATTTTTTGGGTCTTAAAATCAACATCAGTGTTTCGAAATTTCTGGTGCACCTCAGTAACACAACACGGCTCCACGCGTCAGAAGCGGGCACCAAACACAGCCTTTGGAGTAACTTACTGAGAGACAAATAAGTGAGCTAAGATTCAAGTTATGGAGACGTTAGTATTATGAAGTCAACCCGAACTAGCCTGCATTTGACGTTTTGATATTATGATTTCAGTAAAGGAAAGGAGAGTTCTGATCGAAAGTGTTTTGTTCTTTTGTTTGTTATCGAACTGTTTATGTTTTTATCAAGATTTTGCCAATGTTGAATTTTATTGAAGTCTGATGTTTTTATTAGGAACCACGTGACACGCCTTATGTGTACCTAGGCCTCATTAAAAACTTTATTATCTACATCTATAGCACAGCTGGGAAAACAATAGGCAAAAATATGAAGTATAAACAAAATAGTTCTTCTCTATTCTAATGTCAGTTCGCACTGCGATGTACAACCCAGTTAATGAAAGTTATATTAACGTCTTTGAATTTAATTTCGCCAATTATATTCGTTCATAATTGAACCAATCTTCATAACCGTCTGTCCCGTGACCTTCCTTACAAACACTCCAATTATGCGAGAATTAGCGCATAATGCTCCCCATTTACAGTTGCCAGGCACGAAGACTTTTGTCTCCAAGGGCGTTTGGAACCAGGTCCTCGAGGACTACCAGGCAGGTACTTGCCATTCAGCAGGAGTGTCGCACCGGTTGTGGGTGCCCACTGCTTTAACATTCAAGGTCAAACCATACCTAACAAGGACCGACTTCTAGACTCGTCCGCACGTAGCACGCGTAAATCTTCCTAGAATAAGTCGATTCAGTTGGAGTATCACTTGAGGAAAACAAACGCGTAAAATTCAACGTTCACAAGTTACACATCAAGTCAATTTTTCGAACTCCACGTCATTGGAACAAATCAGTCCCTGCCGACTACTGCAAGGGTCATAATCCACATCTAGGTGTGGTAATAACCTATCAATATAATTAATAACATCTTCTGGATTTAGACTCCGAAGATCGCGTTCAATACATTCACGCAAATCGTTAAGCGTCAATGTTCATATGATGCAGAGAGCGTGGACGCAGGCACCATTTAATAAAATATACAATATTGATTTGAAGTCGCAATATCAGCATAATGATACTTCACTAGCTGGCAGGACTAAAGAATAATTCTCAGTTAGAATCTTTAAGAGTGGGAGTTTATGATCAAACTGTAGCATAGATACCGCAATGGTCTTTGTTTTAATTATTGAAGAGTGTGACACACATAGATACTCACATAGGTAGTAACAAGCGTATTAATAGTGCTTCATTTTAAATATAGAGAAACGGCAACGCTGTAAGTCATTCTTCCGACCAACATAGCGTCAACGTTGGCACCGCGCCAACAGGTCATTGAGTTTCGGACTTGGGTGAATGATTCGACTGCTTCCCTGATATTAGCTCATAACTTCTAGGAATTAGACGTGGTCTACAGAGGCGGGGCCGGGCAAATGAAGTGTCTTCACAACACACGAACACGAAGAGAGTGTTACAATAGAGGGGACGTCCCATGGGGAAGAGGAATATCTTATCACGAGAGAGACATAATTATAAATGATTGAGGGTTGAAATGATTGAGGATCGAAATGATTGAGGGTCGAAATGATTGAGGGTTGAAATGATTGAGGGTCAAAATGATTGAGGGTTGATATGATTGAGGGTCGAAATGATTGAAGGTCGAAATGATTGAGCGTCGAAATGATTGAGGGTCGAAATGATTGAGCATCGAAATGATTGAGGGTCAAAATGATTGAGGGTCGAAATGATTGAGGGTCGAAATAATTGATGATTAAAGGCTGGGGAAGGTTTGTCCACCTTACAGCAGAGAAAGCGTCATCAACCCACCTCCCGGTCACCTCTGCCCCCCCCCTCCCCCACGCCTCCCCTATCGTATCCAACACTGGCCCATCGACGCCCAAGATTACTGATCGACTTTAGAACATTTCTGGTAAGTTAACAGCAAACGGGAGCTTTGTACGCCAGAAATACGGAGTTTTGACGTACAGTACAGCTCGCATGAGTGCCATGAAAAGATGTACTCGTCAAAAAAATCCAGCTTATTGAATAGCTACGCACAGCTCTATCAAGCGTTTGAAAAACTACTTCCAACGCTCGTACCTTCACGGAATTTAGTCGAGACGCTAAGAACAGCCAGCAAAAGAGCTGTTCTATTGGAACGCGGAAGAGAAGAAATGTCTTATTCTAAGCGGCCCTCCACACGATCAGTGGAAGTCTGAAGACGGTGTTGGAAACATCCAAATATGGCCATCGAATGCTAACTTTGCTCTCCATTCTGGAGTGAGGTGGGAGTCTAGGTCTCAAGACCTCTGACCTGAGTCCAGAATAGGGAGCAAAGCTAGCATTCGATTCCCGTATTAGGGTGTCTCCCGACACCGTCTTCAGACTTTGACTGATCGTGTGAAGGACCCCCCAAGATAGACTGCGTAGCCGAGTCGCTCGGATTGATGTGTGCGTTGGAAACTGGCTTGGGTTTTTATAAAAAAAAATTCACTCAAAGTCATATTTCAGCTCTTCTGAGTCACAGACGGGGTGTGGGCAGGTGCTCCGTCTTTAGCGAACACTCGCTACATCTCTCAACGTTTTCTGTCCGGGGGAAAAAAGCAAGGTAACACTCGTTATGGAAGTTCTGGATGGAAGTTCTATCGAGACCTTCATGTTTTAATTTTAAGGCTGTAATTTTACTAACTGAAAAACCAAAAGGTATATACTTTGTATGTGACCAACTTTGGAATAAACTATTTTTCTTTCTTTTCTTCCTGTCATACCTGGCACACCGATACGTTGACTAACGAAAGACTGACTGACGCGGTTGGCGTTTCACTAAAGTTGAAATAAATTGAGGTTATTGTGCAGATACCGTCGCAACTTTAAAAAAACGAATATTGCACGTTTCAGGCAACCAACTTGACTGTTCACTGGACTCCTCCATCAAGGAAGGTGCTAAGATTTTGAGTCGTTTGATGAAAACAGCGGTCCACACCATTGCCGCTACCCACATTTATTCCCAAGGACTGTATTCTTGAAGAAATATCGGCGGAGAAGCTGCTTGAAATAAGTCATTGTATCAGTTTTCAACCGACTGCACACTCTAGAAATTCACTTCGCCCAACATGAAAAATTATTCCATAGGTTTGATGAATTTCATTCAGCATTTTCTCCCTCCTGATATACTATATTATCAATTATCAATTATTTGAGGCCCCTAGTGAAATAGGGCACCAAGCGTCGTTTTTTAAAACCCTCTCAGAAAACGGCCACGGAGTTTGGGCACGTTGAAACCAGAGTATCTGAGTATCAAATAAAGGGAGGCCTTTGGTGTTTTAGATAAGTCACTCTCCAGACAGAGAAAGGTTTGGGGATGTTGGTGGTACACAAAAAAACTCGTTTTTCCTTCGTACGGTGTTTGGTACCGAGTGGTTCTGGGGTCTAATTCGGCCATTAGAGAACTGTGTGTTTACGGTGTATTTAGAGAACTGAGTTGATGGTGTATTTAAAGAACTGTTGGCTGACGGTGTATTCTTCATATTATCGAGGGTAGCTCACTATAGACTATTCTTCTAATAAATGTTGCCAGTATTTTAAAATATGATATTGTTCTTGAGCGTCTGTGAGTACTTCTTTGCAGCCATAATTGGAACACACCTCACAACATCTTTCCTTGCAGCCATATTCGGAACACATCCTCCAACATCCTTGATGCAAATATGTCTCGTTCTATCAAGTAAAATCTGCGAATACATTGCTCTGCCCATGATGTAGCGTCTTCTTAATAAAAACGGTTTTTCCTGTACATCCCCAGCGCTACAACACATGCCTGATGTAGACCCCCGCACGCATCAAGGCCTCGCAATAGAGTCCCGTATCAATTTAGAGGTCATCGCTGATAACACCAGCTCCAAGGTATCGCAAAATGTAACTTCGATACGCAGAAAAAACGACAGGTAAATCCGTCCGTCGCGATGCTTTCGAAATACGATAAGTGGAATCTATACGTCACACCTGCCGTAGATAGGATACTGAATATCGTATCGTTAACGTAATGAATATCGTTCATGTAACTTGAAGGAGGCGAAATTTCTTATTCAATAGAAGACAACACGGCGGTATTTTGGTGCACAAAGTTGGTTTATTAAATGGTTGGCTTCAAGGGACAAGATGAGTCAGAGGAGCAGTTTCACTGAAAAAAATCATTAATTTAAAGAATAAACTATTGTGAATCCTCATTTTTGTTGGGGTGCGTGTACTGGTAAATAAAGAAAACTGAATCCATAAAGCCGAGAAAATGGTAAATATGTCAACCACATCATACTGATTTTATTCTAATGATTTGGACGGATAAAGAAAACCGAAGGGCTCGAACCAAAAAGATTGACTACGAATATAGCTCAGGAAAATCTCGTTAGCGAAGCAAGTCAACAGTAAAGGTAATGGAGAGAAGTATTTCAAAAATAATTAATGGACGTCTCCAGCCTAAGCTCATTATCAACAAAGGCTGCGCAAAGCACAACAAATATGTTTATGAGAGACAATTAAAAATGAATTCCAAAACTCAAATAAAAAATTAAACGTAAATTACAATCAGCGATTTACGATCGTAATTGGGTACGACACTCCATGTCGTTAAGCACAGGTTCCAGTTTGTCGGTGTATAAGGGATCTAAAATATGAAGATCAAATTATTCGAACATCGAGCCAAAAATTCTAATTTTGTCAATATTGATTATTTTGGTCACAAAAATATCGTTACAATGCGGTCTGACGTCAGAGTGTGGAGGAGAACAAAAAAAAGGACTGAACCCGCACGTGTGACAGCGACCACCGCGCTCTGCTACCCTCATGTACAGAGCACGGTGGTTTGAGCCCACTAACCGCAATGTACTCAACTAAAATTATCTATTAGAATAAGGGACGCCCAGGATCCATATTATAGGTTAAGATTCGTAAACATCCACTGGGTTTTAAATTTATTACCCAAGCTTTCAACTAAAATTATAAATGAGGGAAGATCGCATTTCTACGCGCTGCATGTTTTAGAAACGGGGAAAAAATCCTAATGTTCCCTTATTCAATAGGATTACGCTAAAGAAATACGCCCAACATCGTGGCAAAACAACCTGAAGTTTTTTTCTATATTCCCTCTGAATGAGGCATCCTCAGTGTGAGCTTCCTACGATTCATATCCGAAAAATTTGAAATGGAACTCTGGAAAAATGAGAAAGATTAACAAGCAGCCTCAGGTGAAGGTGCCCAGAAAAGTTAGGATACCAAACCTTCATAACAAGCATCAAATTTCTAAATTTTAGACAAAAAATGACCTAACGGGTGACGGGTGGTCTAGTATAATACTAAAACTCTGATCATCTCGCTGGCTTATACTCGTTTGTATCCGTACACACTCGTCTGTAATAACACAGGACATTAATTCAAACCACTCATCTGACAATAATTAAATGAGGATGTTTCCATCGTATCATGATTACGGTTTGATGGCACGAAAGTAGAAGAATTATATTCTCCAGCTTTGGGAACTCAAACGGGACTTTAAAAAAGTTGGAATTATCATAACATTGAGGTGATTTTTGAACGCTATCATTGATACGAGATTGGCACTCAGCACCAGTTTCCCCCTTTTTTTTCTTAGTTATAAATATTTTTTAGAACTAAAAGCGTTAGGGTAGGTAAAACACCCCTTCCGCAAATCCAGCGAGATCATACTTGCGCTAAGAAACGAATAGATAAAGAAATTGAAAACGATTTATTTCATATAAATTACAAATAGTGACCAAACGGGTTACGAATGGTCTAGTGTCATACAGAACTTGCAAAATATCCTATTTGAAATTTCGCTATTCTGCTACAGTATACAAACTTTTGGTTAAAATTCGTGAACATCCACTGGGTTTTAGATTTATCAGGCACTAACCGAGTACAATTCGTAAACCCAGTGGATGTTTACGAATTTTAACCTACAATATGGATCCTGGGCGTCCCTTATTCTAATAAATAAGTATGCAAACTGTTTACAAAAAGCAAAGTAAAGAAGCATAAAAAGAGTTGTTGCCCAATGATCAAAATTAAATCGAAACCAATGAGTGGTTCAAACACGCACTGTTATTCATGCTACAAGATGACTTCTTTTACCTAGAAATTCAAGGCCAGCGATGCGTTCCGTCACCACAAATAAAATCAACTTTAATATTTTCTCAAGTGCTAGATCGTAAGTCACACTCCAGCATCTGCGTACCACACACACACACCAGTCCCATATCTAACATATATATAAGACAGTTCCAACTCTTGTAAAGGTTAGACCTCAGGTGTGTATAAATATCCAGGTTAGACCTCAGGTTTTCCACGATGGGGACAAGAAGTGCATAAATATCCATGTTTTACAAGAGAAAAATATATTTTTCTACTTACCTGATCACATTCAGAATGATTTCAGTTCATGTTTCCACAAGTAGCTATAAAATGGTACGGAGGCACAATACAGTTTTCTTAGTGATACAAGCACAATACAACAAGCATGCATTATACCTATGCTTCGCTGAACATCAGACAACGCTAGTTCATTTACAGAAAATAACAGCGCACGTTATCCCATAAAACACAAATAACGCATCGTCAAAATAAGAGCACGCGTTGTGTTCAAGTAGAGTACGCAAAACTGCATACATACGAACACAGGCGAACTAAATCCATTCATTTCCGAGTGAAAAGACGGTGGAACTTGCGTAGATTTAAAGATCAGCTATGGACAATTTATAAATTTATCGTATCGACAAATTCAATCCCGAAACAATACGGAACGACGTATACTTTTAGCGTATGCAAACATTTAATGATAACAAACGTTCTAATAAAACGTTTTTTGATCCAAATTGGGATGCATGAAACATAGAGCTTCCCATTTCTTTGGGCATTTGAACAATTCATTGGTCACTGCTCTTGAAATTTTAGGCCTTTGTGCTAAGTGGCTGTAGGAACATCAGTTTAGGACTGATGTTCTTTAAACAGTTTAGGACATCTTAGAGCACTGGCGAGATACGATCTCGGCTGTGGCCAGGCATCTCGAGTGTCTCACTACGAATACGGGACTTACTTACGATGATTTCATTGGTAATTTAGACCTTCATTTGAGTCATAAATGCAGTCAGGGCTGTGTCTGATCTCAAGTGCTTTTTAGTAAATGTATGGAAGGAAAGGAAGAAGATCGTGGACGAGTTACGCGAGAGAAGCTCATGCAACGTGCGTGATGGGTGATGAAAAGATGATGAGTGCATTCGGCTGTTGCGTGATGGATAAAGAAAAGATGATGAGTGCATTCGGCTGTTGCGTGATGGATAAGAAAAGATGATGAGTGCCTGAAGAGCATTCGGCTGTTGCAAAACCCTCAATCTAAAATAATATTTAAAATAATAACTACAGTAAGAGGCATTGTTGTCTAACCTAACTGATCGGGGCCCCTACGCTCAATTAAGCTGTGTCATCACTTTTTCGAAGGGCATCAAATGGATTTTATTGCCGAACTGAGGTGAAATTGCAATGATTTTCACCATCACAAGTACGAACTGTCTGCAATGGCCTTGTCTTTAGACCAGCATCCCTTTGACAGCTCCTGGGACCAGGGCATAGGCGTCAGAACGTCACATAGGCGTCAGGACGTCACATAGGCGTCAGGACGTCACATAGGCGTCAGAACGTCACATAGGCGTCAGGACGTCACAGAGACTTAATTGAGTCTATGTGTCACATAACCACTTAATTAAGCTCTCCATATCAAAAAGCGACGCCTTGAATTATGTCGAGCAAATTGAAGGTGTCACGTTTTGCCATAAAAAATGGTTAATTGAGGTTCATCGCTCTTCCTACGAACGCCGTATATTGCAGAGCTTGTACAGGGTGGCGCATAAGTAACGCATCCTTTTAAAAAAATAATAAAGAAAAAAGTATACACTTGGTAGCGGCAGACATGATACGACATGTAAATAAACTTAAAGAGTTCCTCTATCGTTTGCAACTATTCGAATCTCTTTACCTTTAAAACTTTGTTCTTTATTAATTTTTTAAAAGGGTGCGTTACTTATGCGCCACCCTGTATTATATTGACCGATCCGTGAAATGAAAACGGTGGAGACGAGATAATGATTAAAGTACTTTCAAGTGACAGAAAAAATATTTTCCAATTCTAGAGCCAATATACTTAGCACACTTCAATATACTTCATATACAACGTACCACAAGTACATACTTGTAAATATAATTCTTCTTCCATTTCCCGGTACATGAACAATGCAACCATTCTAATAAATAAGTACCCAAATGTTTCACGTTATTAACTGCACTGCTTCTTAATTATTCAAACTTCAAAATGATGTAGACTGTTTCCGCTAAACTTTCCTCAATTTCGCAGCATTCAACTGACCAGCGACATGGTGTGCAGGGGCACAGGAACACGGCATCGTACTTATCTTGAGTTGAAGAGCTCTGACGCTTCCTCTATCTTCGTGATCATTTACATTCTACGACATAAGCACGTTACTACAGAAATATATATAGATTCTCTCTTCAGCAGGTTCTCTCTTCAGCAGATTCTCTCTTCAGCAGGTTCTCTCTTCAGCAGGTTCTCTCTTCAGCAGGTTCTCTCTTCAGCAGGTTCTCTCTTCAGCAGGTTCTCTCTTCAGCAGGTTCTCTCTTCAGCAGGTTCTCTCTTCAGCAGGTTCTCTCTTCAGCAGGTTCTCTCTTCAGCAGGTTCTCTCTTCAGCAGGTTCTCTCTTCAGCAGGTTCTCTCTTCAGCAGGTTCTCTCTTCAGCAGGTTCTCTCTTCAGCAGGTTCTCTCTTCAGCAGGTTCTCTCTTCAGCAGGTTCTCTCTTCAGCAGGTTCTCTCTTCAGCAGGTTCTCTCTTCAGCAGGTTCTCTCTTCAGCAGGTTCTCTCTTCAGCAGGTTCTCTCTTCAGCAGGTTCTCTCTTCAGCAGGTTCTCTCTTCAGCAGGTTCTCTCTTCAGCAGGTTCTCTCTTCAGCAGGTTCTCTCTTCAGCAGGTTCTCTCTTCAGCAGGTTCTCTCTTCAGCAGGTTCTCTCTTCAGCAGGTTCTCTCTTCAGCAGGTTCTCTCTTCAGCAGGTTCTCTCTTTAGCAGGTTCTTTCTTCAGCAGGTTCTTTCTTCAGCAGGATCTCTCTTCAGCAGGTTCTCTCTTCAGCAGGTTCTCTCTTCAGCACGTTCTCTCTTCAGCAGGTTCTCTCTTCAGCAGGTTCTCTCTTTAGCAAGTTCACTCTTCAACAGATTCTCTCTAAGTTATCTACTCAGTAGAGAGTTGATAACTTTTTGAGTGAAGATTAAAATTACGAGATATACCATCAAATGCTGAGAAAGTTAGAACTCGAAATATTTCAGATTTTCAGCCTAAGTAAATACACAGACTGGGGAAAAAGTACTGAAGCTTACGTTTATAACACCATGGGTCCATATAACTCGCAAAAACTGATACATGCTTCCTTAAAATTCGCTTCGTTGAAATGAATCAATGAAAATAAAATGAATTTCAGTCAAATACCGGTGTAACTTACATACCTTGTGTAACTTTAAGCCTTTTTTGTTATAATTCATTGATGTATTGTATGCCTTCATTTTTATGTAAATTGCCCTAGAAGCTTTGTAGCTTATTCGGGCCCACATGTGGTATATATCCTGATCCCGGTTCTTCGCCATTCCTCATTAGATTGTAAACCTATATCTGACGAAAATTACTCGTGATAAATACATGTTTCTAAAATATTACACAAGACTGCTCTCATAGCGAAATTTCCAACTCGCCTTTATTATCTCAATGTTACTTCACCTAAGTTTTAATTAAGTGACTTAAATGCAACGAATCCATGCAGAATCGCACCTTGCACACTTAAGTTGCCGAGACAAATGCACACGAATCGATTTTACAAATAAATTTCTGTCCTGAGCCTGAAAAAAATGTTGAGCTGGAAATGAAGTTCCGCGTGTCACATTGAAAATGTAACCTCAATTGTTCAGTGAAAAAATGATAACGGTCCACAGTACTAATTAAAACAAAGAGACATTTGTGACACTTCAATTACCGACCGTATTGTTGAACAAAACCAACGTCGGAATTCAGTAGAAGTCACCTTTTTATAGAGCACCACCTTATACGACATCTTTCAACTCTAAGTTTATTTTAAAGAAATTGTGAAATGCCTCCTCCGTTTGCGTTCAAAAACGTATCAGTGATAACGCACACAGAATTTTCTTGCCCAGGGATCAAGTGGCGTTACAGTTGCGTCAGCCGCACACACCCTCCTTCACGGCTTCTGAGCAGGCACTAACGAGTACAGAAAGTAAGGAACTGCCTGTCAGTTTCGGGGTAACTAACAACAGGCGATACTTGCCAACTGCCAAGTTCTCGAACACGCGCACTGAATACGCGATGTAAAAATCGCTGCAGGTTAGAGAATTGCTCGACTGATTTTTTTCAAATTTTAACAATTGATGTAATTGTGAAAAACAAGCAGCAAAGTACGAAAAACTGATAGAACCATGAAAATTTTCGAAGAAATATGAAAGAATGCAGGAATTAATTGCGTTGTATATGCATATCCCAGGCACAGGCCGTGCCTACCCCTCACGCTCCACACTTTCAGAACATTGGCTAGCATATAAGAAAGTGTTCATTTCTGTAGCCTCACAATCTTCTTACTAACGTCAAAATGTTGAATTATTTTCACAATTTGTCAGGGAAGAAAAATGTAACTTCTAGTATATTTCTTTCATGGTAGATATTACTTCCGAATGGGACTTCCTGCGAGAACATTTTGTGTCAAGAGATTTTCATAACGTATAATTGAATTTTGTTTGAAGAAATACCTTGACCTTACATTTTGTCCCCTACCAGAATATGGTACCTCATCTAAGAAACAAATTTACTGCTCAATTCCTCATATAAAATCAAATATATACCTGCAAATCGAGCAAAAAATTAATATTATAATTCAAGAACATTGCCCCCACATAACAAAACTAATTTTCGCAATAACCTTACTATTGCCAGTTTCATCAGGGCAAAGAATCATATTCCTACTTTGATGCGCAGCAACGTCGCATACTGGTACTCGTGTGGCCAGTGTGATGCCACCAACTGAGGAGAGACTAGACGTCATCTGCACACACGCGTTGCAGAACATAAAGGGATCTCCTATCGCACTGTAAGCCTCTAGCTTCACTACCTAATAGTAATATTAGAGATCACGCAACAGAAACGAACCATCCCATACTCAAAAAAACTTCAAAGTAATAGCATCGTCCATCACCACAAATTTAAGAATACTAGAAAGTGTTTTAAATCACAAGTTTTAATTCACAAGCACAATCCGTCGCTCATTGACTATGGTAGCTCAACACCACATCAAATACGCGTGTAGAATTTTAATTTAGCAAGTTGATTTCTGAGATTATTCTTTCTCTTTTAAAATTATCTAGGGTATACAAGCGAAGTGCATGCTCAAAAGCTATAGATTTTATAAATAACTACACCTTTTTACTTTCAAATTAAAATAAGTGAAGTTCAAATAAAATATGTAAAGTTCAAATTAAAATATGTAAATTTCAAATTA
>VOMN01008630.1:4605-22592 GCA_014899125.1 Orchestia grillus
CTGAGGACAGCTGAGGACAGCTGAGGACAGCTGAGGAGAGCTGAGGACAGCTGAGGAGAGCTGAGATCTGCTGAGGACAGCTGAGAACCGCTGAGGACAGCTGAGAACAGCAGGGAACAGCTGAGAACAGCTGAGAGCAGCGGAAAGCAGCTGGGAACAGCTGAGTACAGTCGAGAACAGCTGAGAACAGCTGAGAGCAGCGGAAAACAGCTGAGAACAGCTGAGAACAGTAGCCGCCTGGAGCCCTGACCTCGAGCTGTTCACGTCAGAGTTCGAGTGCCTGTCTCTAAATACCCGCCAGTTTTTCATGGAATTCATCCGAGTTCTTTTCAAGATTCGTGAAATCCAAGCCAGTGGTTATGTTTAAAATCTCTGGTGCGATTTTCCAGATGATTATGAGATTTTCCAATTGATTGTACTCAGCTTGGAGAAGTAAATAAGCTGCTGGGCCTCAGTTGACGTTTGGGTAAAATTCAACTCGGAAACTAAATCATAAATGATGAATGTCGTCTGATATAAAATTCCTTATTACTCCATGAAAAACTTGTGTGGAAGTCTTTAGTAAAATTAGTCCTGAAAAACTTGGAACTTGGCTACGACCATGAATCAGTAAAACTCTTTGATGAAAAAAATAGAGAGAATCATGAAGTGATTCGCAGTTTATTTTCTAGCGAATATTTTCAGCTGAATTTTCTTGTAGTGCAGTAGGAGGCATTAAGAAGAGTTGTCTCTCGTGAACGTTAGTCAAACGAGTTCTGTGACGATTAAAAACTCAAAAAAGATTAGTAGGCATCTAGAAAATGATAATCATTTCAAGAAACCAAACCAAAGGAGGACCAATTCATCAGATATGAGTCAAGAAATAGGAAACTCTGTGTTTACATTTCCCTAATGTGTTGCTCAAATGGCGAGCAAGTCCTAGGCCTGTGCCCGCTGCCCTGTAGCTACTGCGTGCCAGCGACGCATGCATCGTTGCGAATTATTTTTTACCTGTAAAATATTAACGTTAAAAGAACTATGCCATATGCAGGTGAGATAAATGTTTTTAAAAACGTGAATGAATATAAGGTTTTCCAGTAGAACTGCCATGCGGTTGCGAAAATCTCTTACTTTGAGTTTAGGCCAGCAAAGCACGGCTTCATTGTTCTTACTTCAAGGGAAAGCCTCCAGGATTCACTGGGTTGAGGTGACGTACGTTGATGGAAGTGAATGCAAATTTTATCGCAAAGTTTGTACGAGGCTCATAGAAAATTGAGTTACAATTCAGAGGTTTGAATAAAGTACGAGGAGAAGCCAGCAGATTACACCATGCATACTTTATGCGCACTGCTGGGATACCTGTAGAAATAATCCGTTCTGAGTAATTCGTCGCTACGAAGGTTTTCTCAGTTGCCGCTGTTTAAATTCGACGTAGAGTATGAACTTGAAGTCGGAGCGTCTTCTTAATCTATCATTGACTATTCATATAAAGCGGAGTACGCTCTCCGCATAGCGTCCTGAGAGCAAGTTGCGACACCGCTCATACGTTCGCCGTACGACTGGAGGCATGGTTTCCCTTTCTCGTCTAACCGTGATAGTGCTGACCTTGTACTCGAATATTTTGAAGAATCGAATTAAATTTCTAGGCGACCAGATACGTTTGAGAACAGCCGTGGGGAAAAAGAGGTACCGGGGTCTGCCAATGAAAATATGCCCAAAGACCAAAACGACTGCTAAGGTAACTCATTTACACTTGATGTTTGTGGGTGATTGAGTGCCTCCTTCTCTTAACCTGTGAGTGGAGCACTGGAAGATTCTCTAGACGAGTTGGACACCGGAGTCGTGGAAGCAACAGGATCCAAGGGTCAAGCATTTAATCTGAGGAAGGGCAACTCTACATCAGAACTGTGGGATATTTACTTTTGAAAGGCAACCTCAACAATGTCACCTATGTGGAACATTCTTTTGATAGCGTAAATTAACAAGGATTTTATGCTAATTTATTCCTTCTTCAGTCGTGATAGTTATCATACCAGAATGTCCCGCGAGAAAAACAGAAATGTTATGAGATCCTCTTGTAAAAATTTGCATATGGAGTTGCAAGAGTGTCTTCAACGGCCCACTCGTGCATTCATTATTTATCAAATCAACTACTAGACTACAAAAGGCGACAACCGCGGTTGACCCAGTGAGGGTCTATAAAACATAGTTTATCGACCACAACCCCCTCGTTACGCATTGGAGCAAGCCGCGGCGGGGCTGTGAGGGTCTCAAGTTGCACGCCATTCCTCCCAAGCCGTGGCGTGGCCCAGGAGGACTTCATGCACTCCAACGCTCCCTGGGCTGCCTGTGTCTGCAGGCTGCAACTTCTCAGGCGGTCAGAAACAATGCAAAAGATTTGGTCCTCGTTCGTTTACAGCGTCTTCTGAACAGCTCTGCAATGGAGGAGGAGACATTGAGTGAATATTAGATATTCCTTCGCTAGTTAAGGCAATCCAAATTTAATCAATTCCACATTGGATGCGTTGATCACTGTAACTCAGAACCTAGATATGAGGGGCGATTTGGAGCTCGCTGACCGCAGGCTGGAAGCCCTTCTCTGCCTATTTTAGCCTCCCAGTGAACTTTAGCTGCGACTGGCAGGTGAAGGGCTGGTCCTGGGCGTGAAAAGGAATGTATCAACGCAGAATAAGCAATGGGGAAGAGACGTAGCATAACACGGCTTGGTTAATTGAGAATCCTAATTTGTTGGAATTGATTTAGTCAAACCGTATTTCCTGAACTAATCACTGTTACATCCTCACTTATTTCGTTGATTATCTATTCTAAAACAGCACAATGATTGGACTGTTATGATTGACTTCTTTCTAGTATTGCGCAATATTTTTATTTTCATAACCCAAGGAAAATATTTTTCTTCAGTAATATCGTTCCGACAGCATTTGCATTCTCCACGAAGTGCATTCCTTGATGTTGTAAACATTTAAAGAGTGGATTTTTGGTAAGATTATTCCTATTTGTGAGATCAGATGGCCAAGATCAAGAGAGAGTTTCAGACTTCAGATGTAGTGGCACAAACCTAAAAAAGTTTCATGCCACATCCATGGTCGAGTTAATAAGCCAATCTCCACCAACTGAAGTTTGGTAAAAAATACCGATTTTCATGATGCCAAACGGTATCTTTCCAATGTGTGCAATTATCATTTACTTGAGTCATGAGCTCATCTGAGGAATAGGTGATAACCGGGAAGAAGTTTTACTATCATGTATACTTATACAAAACAGAGTTCCTAGTATTTATTAAGCAAAATGATCATTCAAAAAATGCATTTGCTTTTTTTGGCAACTCGACAGAAGATGCTTTTTATGTTTCCACAAACGTGAGACAACATCCTTTGATGAAGATGGGAACAACTTTGGAACATTAAGTAAAATTTTGGCTCTTGTTGACCCTCAGTCAACACGGAATGAAGTAATGATTTTGAAATGATGATCGAAACAAATCCCGATAATTAATTGAAAAATTCCAGCGTCAAGAAAACTTGATTGTATTGACTCTTCTCACAGTACGCGCCGCAGCGCTCAGTTGTATTAAATTCATCTCATACGTCACCTGAAACTCAGGTTTGAATTGTGACCATTTATTTAACTTGAACAAAATACCAAACGCTGTCCCCTAGTTTAATCTAAAAGGTTCATTTAAAAAAAATAATCATAAAATGTGCCTACAGCATGAACTAAACTCCGTAGAAACCAAAAATTACTGCAAAAACAAACTACGCAATGAAATTTTTGATTCTATAACGGAAAAATTGTCGATACAGAGAACAAGATCGTTTTAAGCTTGTGTCGTTACAAGAGACGCGTTCCCTCGCGCTGCAGCGGAGGGAGTCCGAGGCTGGAGCTCCCCCAGCATCCGAGTCTGGAGCTCCCCCAGCATCCGAGTCTGGAGCTCCCCCAGCATCCGAGGCTGGAGCTCCCCCAGCATCCGAGGCTGGAGCTCCCCCAGCTGAGGGACGCAGTGCTCGCGTAGCCCAATTCGCTGCTTCATGGGACAGCTTATCGGGGGAACATTTCTAGGCTGATCAGCGGCGGTAATCTATTGTACTGCTTGATCTGTAGCGCTGTTCTGGGCCCAGCTCGTCGTGAGGTAAGAATTGCTTCGTGTTGAAACATCTCTGTCCCATCTTTTTGCACGCAAGCCTCAGATGGTTGACATGATTCATCATGACAAATGTAGAGCCCGCACCTCGACTGACCTCTCCGGGCAGACGCTCGGCCGCAACATAGGTCTAGGGAGCTACTTTTGCTGGGCATAGTGTTGAATTGAGGTGGGTATTGTGTTGAATGAAGGTGGGCATTAGTGCTGAATTGAGGTGGGTATTGTGTTGAATGAAGATATGCATTAGTGCTGAATTGAGGTGGGTATTGTGTTGAATGAAGGTGGACATTAGTGCTAAATTGAGGTGGGCATTGTGTTGAATTGAGGTGGGTATTAGTACTGAATTGAGATTGTGATAAGCATTAGTAATGAATTGAGAAACGGCTGAGTGGTTCTTGGCTGTTGATTATGCCGAAAATGTCTACGATTATATGCTAAAAATCCAAAGTTACTTACATTCCCTAATTGATATTTATTGTCGGTGCGTGTATGCAGTGACAAGCTTCTTCAACTTTTAATTTGAATTTGAATATTAGTACTGACTGACAGATAATGTAGCTACATTATTCAACAGAACACTATTTCCACCGCATTGATAAGCAGTTCTATTATAATTTTATCATGATTACTTTTAATAATTGTCTGGGTCTTTAGTGGCGAAGAATTTTAATGGCAGGGAGCATCACCCAGGAAGGCAACTCGAGCAGCATTTCTTTTTAGCGAAGGTCAGCGTCGGACGGAGGAGCTGGTGGCCCACTTACGGTCGCTGGGAGCGCAGCCGGGACGGCCTCCCCGTCCTTCACTTAAAACACTAATGAACTGAGGTCACATGGATTAAGGATTAGTGGGGGCCATGATCCAGTCATCGTCTGTATGGGCCTGATAAAATGATTAGCTCGCAAAGTACGATATGGGCCTGATGAAATAATTAGCTCGCAAATAACGATATTGGTTATCACTGAGCGACGAATCTCGATGTTGAATAACTGCCAGCAATGTAGGCTCTGCACATGTTGCTATATCAAGATGAGTTGTTCAAAGGTAAGTGATGAATTTAGAATGAAATAATCTACGTCTGAAATTGTTTAGATTCACCTGATATACAAAATATTTTTATTTACTAACCACGCTGATAACTTATTTCCTATAATTCATTGAGATAAAGTGCTGTAAATCTTCTCTCAGCACCGTTCATAAATTTCCTCGGATTTTCGAAAACTATGGCGATTCTGCCACATACTGTAGACAGTGTCTGTTACACTGTCCTTCACATCCGTCTAAATCTCGTTCCAGCTTGGCACAAGATGTTTACAGCGAAGGAGGGTGGAGCTTGCGTAAAATCTCATTATTGAATCAAACATGGAGTCGGGGAAGGCCTCGTAGCGTCTTTTATGAAGCACAGCGCCTGGCGCTCCGTGCTTTGGGGGCTGCTCCATGCCATGGCCAGCTCTCGCCGCCCCAATTGCAGGGCTCGACTGAACAGCGGAGACGATGTTATGATGCGCTCTTCCTTGCATCAGAGCCGCTCTCGGAAGATCAAGGTATGACCTCCAATGACTACCTCACAAGTCGGAGTAATGTATTCAGTGCATAGCATCTCAAACGAGAAACTCCTTAGCTTATGGAAATATCTTCGAGGGAGTGAGTTTGGGGCCCTGGGTGAGACAGTGTGCTGAAGACGAGGCAAGGCTTTCGAGCGTCTCCTTATTCTTACTTAATTCTGGCCAAATTGCTCTATTAGATATATTTCATGAACTTATCCACAACTCCCCTTTTATTATCCGTGTCTCCTAATTATTGTTAGAGTGAGACACATTTGTCCTCATAATTAATAAAATTTAACGAATTTTCCCTATCATAAGCTAAAACTCAGTATTTTACTGTAAAGTACAAATACGTGTGATTTATATTTAATCTCACGGGNGCGGCATCAGCGTTCTAAGGTGGATTTCACATCTTCATTGCATATATTTCATGATATAATTACGGGGACTTCATAGCATCATTGCTTGGGCTTCATGACATCATTGCGTGGAATTCATGGCATCATTACGTGGAATTCATGGCATCATTACTTGAACTTCATATTTAAGTATGAAATTGCCAATCCTTTTGGGCTTAGTGGTTACAATTCCGTTTTACAAAGTCTAACGTCAGTAAATCGATTGAAATAATTTTCGAGTCTCTCCGCTATTTCAAGACAAAGGCATAATTGGAGAGCGGCATGAAGTTCAGGCGTGCAGGAAGGACAGCACCTCGTCCTCTACTCCCCCTCGTGAAGCAGCGAGCGGCTTCAAGATGGCGCTCTTCGAATGCGCTCAAATTTGTAAAAGGTCGAAGTTTGCCTTGACTCCTGACCGTGGGAGGCCGCGCATTGAGTCCGGCACTCGGTCCGAGGGAAGGAATCGTGCCAACTGGAATGGGGCGATCGCTGCTCCAGACCCCAGGGGGCACTCACCCACTGCAACACAGAGGACGCCCCCGTAAGTCGCAGGCCCCCAGGAGACACTCGCCCGCTGCAACACAGAGGACGCCCCCGTAAGTCGCAGGCCCCCAGCGGACACTCACCCGCTGCAACACAGAGGACGCCCCCGTGAGCTGCAGTGGAGATTATTTGCCCTGGTTTGTGGCAGCTTGCCGTACAAGACGCTAGCACTACGCAATGTTTTGACCGAGGTTGTACATTTTGCATAAGTCGGTTACTCTTCAGTGCAATAGTTATTTATTATTCAAACTTGATGGAATTAGAAACTAAGGCTGAGAAATTACTTTGGAAGAATTTGCTTGCACACTTTTCCTTTTTTTTCCTTTTGATTTGGAATGTGAAAGTTGATTCACTGAATTGTACGTTCTCTGTTTGCAACATTATTGTACGCTTTTTTGTTTCAATAACTTAATTGTACCTTAGCTAACGGTCTGTCTAACTTCATTTGGTTAAAGAGAATTATCTGAGGTAAAAAATAGTGATGAATAATGATTGACAAAGATTTTTTCATGACGATGTATTTAACTTCGGATTGCATACATTGAGGCGTCATTTGAGTGCGGCAGGGACCAGCAGACGACCATCGGCCGCACGGCTGTGCGCGGCCTCTCGACTGCACCGCGGCCGAACTTCGGTCGTACAGATCAACTGTTTACAGTCGCTTGTCTTTGCTTGTACTTGTAGTGAGCCAATTAGTCCTTTCAGTTCACTCCATTTTAGACTTTCAGTATTTTGATGCGCACATAGCATGCTAAAAATCTTGCGAATGAAAATCAATTGCGAAAAGAGTTCAAATCTAATTCCGAGAGCCAGATGCACTGGCAGTGACGGCGGTGTCGAAGACTTCAAGTGACAAGGGCACCGTCGACGGAGTCTAAAGGTGTCAATCTAGCAGGAATTTAATGGTTATTTGTGGCCTATTTTATTAATTCTTACGTTGTACCTCAGTTAGAACATTGTGTGTTTTCATCTAAAAGAGACAATAGAACGCAGATTAATTTACTAGCTTTCTTGAGGCCGGAATAGTTTCTAACTCCAAAAAAGTTTTTCGATAAGTCGATATTTAACCTCATTTATAGCAGGAAATTTTACTACTGCCTTCATTGAAATTGATACTTGCGTTAAATACAGGTAAGTGATGTTTAAGTCTATACTAAATAATGAATTGATTTGAGCAAAAAGGATTTGAATTTTGAGAAAAAAAGTTTACGGTTGTTTGGTTATTTGTGTTTGTTTCATGAATCAGCCGCGTAAACTGCGCTCAGAAACTAACGCGTGTAATGTTTTGGGGAGTGTAATTGGGCACCGGCATTTTGGGGAGTGTAATTGGTCCCCAGCATTTTGGGGAGTGTAATTGGTCCCCAGCATTTTGGGGAGTGTAATTGCGCACCAGCATTTTGGGGAGTGTAATTGGTCCCCAGCATTTTGGGGAGTGTAATTGGGCACCAGCATTTTGGGGAGTGTAATTGCGCACCAGCATTTTGGGGAGTGTAATTGGGCACCAGTATTTTTTCCCTTGAACGGGGAAGTTTGTGGCAGAACGAAGAGAAAATAGAGAAGAAGACCAGCTGATCAGCTCCCCTGCACCTGGATGACACAATTGCCGGCATAAAAAGCTTTGAGAGCTGCCCTCAAAATAGACATTGATCTCAAGTTCTTCTCGCGGGTCACCTTGAAACATCGAGCAAATTAATGGCGTAGTAAATTGTAGAATTGAAGGTGCGGCGCTGATTGATACGGTACCCTAAGGTGCCACAGGCCAGAGATAAGTTGATTGAAAAGAGATCGTGAACTGATGTTTTCAGGGAATAGGAAGTGATGTCACATCGAAAAAATAACATACAAACAATTTGTGATTTAGGTCATTGTTTTCGGATGAATCTTGAAAAGCGCATCGTCGCTTTATTGCGAACGGAGAAAATAATACAAACAAAGATGTTTATTAATTTCTACATCGAAAAAGTACTGCGCAAATTTAAGCTTAAAATATATTCAGTTTTTCGGGTGAGTTTCTCCAGTGACACCCAAACTGAGAGCGCACCCGTGAGGCATGATGACCCTAAAGGTACAAACTGAGAGCGCACCCGTGAGGCATGATGACCCTATTGGTGGAAATTGATAGTAGCAGTAGTAAAAGTAGTAGTGGTAGTAGTAAGGATAGCAGCACTTTAGTGACTCAGACTATCTCGCACCGAAAAAGAAGGAACCAGAAAGTTTGGACTTCGGAGAGCGAGGAATCTATGCACAAAGTGTGTTCTCAAACGTAAAATCTTCTGCCAATAGAAACAGCAAGTTAAGAAGGAAGAGGAAGAAAAGATAAAAAATTATCAGTGAAGAAGGTATAAAAATGGAAAAAAGCAAAGTGGGCACGAAAGATTGAAGGTCTTGCTAAAGCTGAGGTCGCCTAACGAAGTCACTTTCGGGATGCTAGTCCTATAGCATAGGATAGACAAACCTAACTAACCTAACGCTATTGCCTATGGCCCATCCCATGCCCCCTGAGGAGGTACAAACTGAAAGCGCTCAGAGGTATGAAGATTCCGGTTGATATTGGTGCTCATGGAGGAGAAAATTGCATATTTTGTATATTGTGTTGAGTGATGGGGCACTGTGCAGGCCTCGAGTTGTTCCAAGTCAGCCACACGAACAGGTTATAATCGAAATATGAAAGGCATGACATAATTTTACTTTTGATTTGTCGAATATCTACATGCTTGATGCATTTATTTCCTCTCCATGATTGCTGATTTCCTGGCGGCGTTATCCATGAGTCAGCTAGAGTGAATGCGTCCATATGGAACTTCCTGTTATCATTAAAATAGATTATAGTAAAGAAAAATTAACATTATTAGCATGATAAACAATTTTATTAATCCAAGATCCATAGATGTGCACAGCCCTTGAAATTTTCGTACCTAGTTTCCACCTTCCAGAGGACCCTCGAGTTCTGCACGAGCCTGCACATGAAATACAGACCCTCCAGTTCTGCACGAGCCTGCACATGAAATAAAGACCCTCCAGTTTAACACAACACTCTGCGAGTCAGCGGTCTAGTTTCTCCAAGAGCTCTTCCCAAAGACTCATTCATCAGGTAATTTCTCTGGTGTGTCTGCATATGCATGGCATTTCCTCTCATAATTGCTAGCAATCCAATTCTACTTTACCGCTACACGCGTTGAGTCGTGCAAAACTTAGAAATTTGCATGCTTTGGAAAGTTAAAAGTTGTGCACTTTTGCACAAGTTAAAATTTAAGATAACTCAAACGAGAATGAGGAAATGAAGCAAGCTGTTGTAAAGTTCGTAGTTATTTCAAGAGCTCAATGTTATCAACACAAGAAACATGCGCACGAGTCAGTCTCCATTTAGAGCGTTGCCATTGTCGCTGGAGCCTGGGACGGGAGGCTGCACGACTGGTGTGAGTAGCCATTAGCCGAACTCGCCTCTAAAATAAGTCTAAAGCGTAATATTTAAGTCATATTTTACGCATAGAAGTCGTTGTGCACAGGGTGATGGCGATATTGTAATCTACCAGAGAACTTGCTCCAGGTACAATTTTGTTTCAAGATCAATTTTTGAACTCGCTTACACTTTTCTATTTTGCACTCATGCGCATATCTTGTAATACCACAGTATATACATAATAATATTCACTAAAAACAATTAAGAAAGTGAATTACATTGTTTTTGTTAGCCTAGTTATTCTATGATGTATCTAAAACTATAAAAGAATGGCGTGAAACGACGAATTCGCTGGGGGCTCGGAGACGTGGCATGTTTTCACTTTTTCAAGAGGTGGTTGAAGGCCTTCGAGAATGTAAAGCACGCTGTGAACGGCATGCTTCCGTTATCCTTGATGTGTGGCTATGTCCTTGTTCAAGTTCTGATTATTACTTTATAATGTGACCTTGCTTTAGAACCCAGCTCTAAAAATGAAATGAACGGAGTTTGTAATTTATGTGAGACAGACAATGAAGCGCGTCCCGTGCCTGTCCCACGATTCGCTAACTCTGCTGAGTCACGTCACATCTCGAGGACTCCTCCAGTTTGCCACGAAGATGATCTGACCTTTTCCTTCGACTTGAAAAAATATCTTTGTTCCTATTCGGGTGAAAATTCTCCTTTGTCTTTTTTCATGAAAGTTAATTACTTACTCGACTTCAATTGCCTCTGGTAAAAATTAACCTCAATATGATAGTTTTTTTGAGTCTATTCTTCCATATTTTGATGGTGGGTACACATATGTGCTTTGTATTTACAGCTGGTCCAATGCAGTCCTGTTCCACTTGGAGTCCAGTGCTTCAACTCCTTCGATGAAAGGCAGAGTCAAGTTGCCTGGTACTCGACCATATCATTCGCAGGGCTCGCTGAAGGCCTCGAGCCTTACATAAATGTGTAAGGAAGTTTCATAACAGGAAACCGCTCACATTTATAATCATTCGTGATTTGATTGCATTTGCTTTGTGCACTTGCCCAGTCTGCTCCCAAGAGCGGCGAGATCCTGATCCAAGGAGCGTAAGCCGACGCCGTCGGTTCTCTACCATTTCCACATGACTCATCAAATCAAATTTGCCCATCCTTGAGTCAAGTCTTTCTCCTGAGGCTTTAGCAAACCAATTTTTCTCGGCTAACTGGATGAGTTTTTACTTAGCACTACAGGCAATTGATAAATATGTTCCCATACAAGGAACAAGAATGAAAAATACTTCTAAAAAATGGTTTCTAGCTTTTAATCAGAGAAAAAAGTAAGAACGCAAACTTTCCACGCCAAGGAAACTCCCAAGTTCCGAGACTGACGATGTTCGAATATCCTTCTTTGCGACTATTGCCCATCGAAAGAAAAAGATCGATTTTAGATTTTCGTCCACCTCCACCCGTGGACCAATTGAGACGGTTTTTTATGTCCACCAATTGAGAAATTTGAGAGTTCGCTCGCGCAGAAACTTGTCCTTCTTAATCTGTCCCTGGCAGAATCTTGTATTCCGCCTTTAATCTTTAAGTGAATGCTTGAAGAAATTTTTTCCACAAACTTTTTTTCTTTCTTGTCCTACATTTTTTTGAATAAAACCAAGTGAGTACTATCGCTGTAAACAGGCAGAAGTGGTTTGAATGACACCAGAGAGAGAACGTTGATGGCTCAGAGAAACTGTGAAATACAACGAAGGCGGTCATCAGTCGTTAATGAACCATTAGTTTCCAATTTTAACGAATAATACTTTCTTTTAGGACACCGAACTAAAAAGGTTTTATTTTTCTGAAGACATCATTCGGCCTGGTAGTTCGAGCTGCGAAAGGGTACCGCCAACAGCAGCTGCAGCGGGTGATGAACAAATTTATTTCAATGCACAGCGTCTGGACATGAGCTTCTGCATCAGTGAGAGTTAATGTTCGTACTCATCGTAGTTTGTTTATCTTAAATGGGCTTGTGGAAATTTCTAGACGCTTTATTAAAGTGTTTATAATTAAGACTTTCAAATTGTAAAATAACCATGATTTAACAATATATAATTTTATGCCTAATACTTTTGTACCTACATTTTCTTGCTTAGTTGATTTTCTGGTTGTCAATACATTTTGTTCTGTACTGTTGAAATATTTTGGTAAACACTCGTTCTTTGAAATACCTGCACTCTCAACCCAAAACCAGAGCTCGAAATTTTCAAACTGCCTCAAAAAGAGAGTTTTGCAACTCTGCGTGTGGACGCATTGTTCACATCAGGACTCACGAGCGCTAAACTGGGCGCCTCGGAGCAGGAGGCAGCTCGCAATTACAGTGAGCTCGCACGGACGAGTTGCGGGGCAGCAGCAGTAATGCAGCGCTGGCTGAGTCAACAAGAGCACCACAGCATGGGGTCGCTCGTGGGGTCGCTAAAGGGGAATACTCTGTGTACCAGAAATACACAATTTATGTGCTAGTACATGTTTTGGCTTTACGCTACACTTATCGAGACAAACGAACAAGCTTCATTTTCTGTTGGATTATATGTCTTCTTTTCGTTTGTCGTATTTATCACTGCAAGACAAGAAGTTGAAGATTTTTTGAGCATTCGAGAGCATTTGAATACTTGAATGATGCCTGGTAAAGATTTTCCCGTATGTATTCAATTTTTTAAGGCTTTTGCTTGTCATTTTGTCACCCGAGGTCTTTCTTATAATAGCATAAAAATTAGACCGAGTTACAAGTAAAGCGCCTGAAGCACTCACCATACGAGTGACCAAACAATGAAGGGTTAGGTGCACTTCAAAGATCATCCCTTGTAAGGTCACTTCCAGTTCCTTGTCCAAATTTGATCGAACAATTGTTAGCAAGCACAATAGCGGGCAAATGACCAGTTGACGCAGCGACGCCAAAGCCCTGGCACATGTGAAAAAACGGTGTGGTGCGACGGAGCTCTTCACTATTTTATTATATTATTATTTTGCTGTCAGGCGTTACCTCGGACGACCCTCGCGATGGAGACGCATTTGCATCATCCAAACCTGCCTCTTAGAAACAGGTTTTCAAATGTGAAATGTTTTCTTGAGGCCAGGTTGTGTTCGAATCGATGTCGTCGTTTTAATTTATCAGAACAACTAACTAATTAATACCTGTTCTCCCAAATGGAAAACGGTGGCCTCAGATAGACGCACCCAACATGGCATGGCTGAAGGGAAACTGCGGAGTGACGGCGCTGGTGTACCCACACGCAGGCATTAGTGAGGGCGAGTCCTGCGCGCTGGGAGCTGTGGGCGCATTGTGGGTGGCACACTGTGCCGTGTATGTTGCAGACTCTGCCATGTATGTTGCAGACTCTGCTATGTGACTGAAAAGCAACGTTAAGTGAATTTATCGCTAGGTTTTCCATACTTTTCGTGCCGCTGACCCTTCTTTCCGAGGTCATTTATAGTCGTGACTTTGATGGTAGCAGTGTCCGAACAGTCTAGGCGCGTATGATCGGTGAGTGCTCTGAGGGGTTAATTGAAACAACTGGCCGAACTTAAGAATAAATTTAAAGCACGAATATGTCCTTACGAGTTTCAAGAATCAACAATACAAACAAACAATCCGACACACCGGCCAACCCACAGACGTCTCCCGGAGTCACTGTGGCAACTCTATACGAGCGGAACAATTTCCCCAAGCCCCTAGACCGGAGTCAGTAAATTATGGCCAAAGGCGTAAGCTCTGATCGATCAGCGCTTAAGACAAGCACTAGATGTCTAAGTGAGCAGACTAACACGGACTCGAGGTTACAATAGTCGGGCCTTGACTATTGCGTCGAGTCCGTCACTGCTCTTCTTCTTCGAGTACGCGCGTAACTGTCCCCCCATTCTCTCAGTCCGAGCACTTTTTATTCCGGGTCCTGCGATGCCGCCAGATCCTTCCAGAAAGTTCCAGAATGTAACTCCCCTGTTGCTATTCTGATGCTCCTCATGGCTTCCTCAACCGCGGAAGCAGTCCAAGCGAGAGGGGCAAGCGTTTCAATATTGAATTATAACTGGTTGGCGATGTCTTCGAACGTTGACCGCAGCTCTGGCCCTTTTGATCCGTTTTGAGCCCTGGGCTTGGTCTCTTGATCCTGTGTGGTTTTGAATGGTCGGACCCATCATTAGCGTTACTAATTTGCCCTTCCACTCGACTCGTACCTCGCCTTCTCAGCAGCAGGAGTCGTAGTCTAATGATTTAAAATTATACACATGTATGTTGCAGATTCTGCCATGTATGTTGCAGACTCTGCCATGTATGTTGCAGACTTTGCCATGTGTGTTACAGACTCTGCCAGGTATGTTGCAGACTTTCATGTAGGCGGCAGACTCTCTCTTCACTGCAAGTACAGACCGCTGCGTACGCTCACAGCTTGTGAGCTCGTCAGGTGCAACACGCAAGGAAGTTCCGGTCTTGAATGCTCTCGTGGCACCGAAACTCTCCCATGAAATTACGAAGGCGTTCTAATCTCTGTCCCCATCGACTTTAATTGTGAGATGCAATAATTGTTCGTATGAGTTATTTGTTAAAATTTAATTAGACAAATTCGGAAAAATGTTCCTACTGCGACTTGCTTTGAAAAGTTAGTTGCAGTGACGTGTGAGGGAACCAAGTACTGCTATAAGAAGGGACATGCACAACAAATTACTTGGCTGTGCTGGAGAAGGTCGTCACGATTCCCTTCATTAAGCTCTTATTTTTGTCAAAACCTTCAGTAATCAGCAATTATGTGGAACACAGAATAGAATAAAATAAATATGCATCCCAACATATGGTGCGCTATGAATATAAAGCAACGTTAATAAAACCCTTATTAACTTAGCCACCAATCTACCCATTTTAGCATCGCGTAGCCGACATCAGGGAAGAGCCTAAGCTAAATTTTACACTTTTCCCAGAAAAGAATCACCCTAGATTATTCACAAACTACTCTCGGTCTATCCAGAAATTAAATGGTATGTCAATGTGCAACAAAACTCGCTTTTGAAGTATCACTGTAAGAATAAAGTTTTTATTATTCGAAATTCAAAAGAAAATTACTGCAAGTATTTATCAGATAGGCTAACACAATTTTTCTGGAACGGTGTTTTCGAACGAATTCTAGTTAATGTTGGAGCGCCAAATTCAAATATACTGTGAGTTTTTGTCGAACGTAAAATTTTAACATGACTATCATTGGAGCAATGCTGCCCATTTTTTTCTCATATTTTTAAAAAATATCGTTAAATTTCTTTCTCACAGTATGTGTGATTAGCGACCAAACAGTAAATGAGCTCAGTGTGAGCAAGCGTGACGACAACATTGCCGGGCAACTACAGCAATGCAAAAAGTTCATTGTTCGTCACGAAACATTGCCAACAGAGGTACATTGCAGTGCGAGGGTGATATGAACACTGCAGAATGAGACCGTTCTGCGTGTCAATCGCTCCACCTGGCAACCGCTCTGCGTGTCAATCACTGTGCGTGTGAACCGCTCTGCCTAGTAGCCGCTCTGCATATCAGTTACTCTGCATGTCAACCGCTCTGCATGTCTATCTCTTTACATGGCAACCGCTCTGAATGGCAACAATCAAATTTGAAGGAAATTTGTGTGGGGGGCGCGCTGCCTAGGCTTCTCCGTTGTTGAATTTGAGCTTCCATTCAGGGACCTCAGCCCAAGCCATGCAACGCTGTTCCAGAGTCGCTGGCATGCAACTTATTCATAGAAATAAATATTGAAATGAAGTAAAATTCTCGTTTTGCTGAAATTTAGTGGGAAAGACGGTAGTAGAGGCGAGTGACTGTTTAGATTAGGCGTCAATAAGAGGATGTATAACTTCTTGGACAATTTAATATCGAATACCTTGAAAGGTTTGCAAATAGAGCATTACACTCCATGAAGCTTGACGTCTGCAGCAAGTAGTCAATTGAAACATTCTCAAATTAAAACATGGCAGTCAAATATTTCTCAAAGCGAATGCAATTTTCACGAGAATTGATTTTCTTTATATCTAACAATGTTTAATCGCCACTTTTATAGCACTCGCTAGTTTTTATGCAACTGGATAAGTCCCCGAAACTCTCTAGCAGCATTTATTCCAACAAGGTATACTACCAGCTCCTATACGTCATATGGGATCAACAAATGGCGACGCTGCCATCTAGATAAAGTTCACTCGGCGCGTCTCCTTGGCAAACCCGCACTCACATTTCGTAAGTATTCGAATTTCTTTGGGCTGAAAGAGGATTTAAGATTACTGATACTTATTAATGGTGTTCAGAAAGCTTCAGATGAGAAGTTCTAACTTGGACGAGGCGAGATGATGGCTCGGTGCGGCAGCAGTAACACGGAGAAATGGACACTTGTTGACTTCCAGCTCTGTACAGATATTGTAGATTTGAGGCTCCTTTGGACAAAGGCGCACGCACTTTCGCCCTGGCCACCTAGCGGCGCTGCAGTTCAATGCTGGGCCGCCGCTGGCGACTAATTGACACAGACGAGCTGCGCATACCTTGAATGTGTCAGTTCCAGGCATGAGTTCCTTCAACCTCGAATCTTTAGGAGCTCACGCTCGTGGGAGACATGGTCTTCGACAACGTCTAGTTGCTTAATGGTCGTTCTGTCCGTCGGGACTGTCGTCTTATTTTGATTTTAGTAGAGAAGAACATTTGTTCTCCGGGAGGACAAACAATTGACCAATAAGAAATGATTGTACGTTCACATTGAGAACAAGTCGTTAGAACTGGTATTAAAGAGTATCAATTCTGAATGTAGCAAAGCGACTTATGTGTATACCCGAACGATACTTGCGCTTCACAAGGTCATTTATGAGCTCGCATATGTTCCTTGAAAACCAACGAACAATTTCACAAATTTTAAATCAAGTGAATTTCAATTACTAAATAGTCTCTTGAGTAAGATTCTGGGGAGAATAAAATATTCGATGGAGAGATAATAAAATAACGTTGGCAGAGTTTAACACTGTAAAGTGGCTAGCGGAGTCAGGTTTTACGATTTTAAAACGGTGAGAATGACTTGATATTTCTAACCAAACACTGGTTAGGCACTTGGAAACATTACAATGCACTGTTTAAAAGGTTGGAATAAATGAGGTTAATGTTAAATATAAAGTTTCTCTGTGAAGGAGTTTGAGGTGCTCGATTTCACATGAGCTGCAACGAAACTTGCTCTCTATACTTCGATACAAATTTCATGATCGACCGATATTGACTTCAGTGCTTCTTCATTTTCAAGGAGAAGTGTGAGAATTTCACCGAGTAATTTTTGAACTCACCGGGGTGGCCTGAACTCCGCATGAAAATCAGTCCCAGGGCACCTATACTCGAGCCTTCGTCCTTCTTATAAACATGGTGGGTCATAAGTAAGACCCCCTTTCAAATTATTATAGCACCAGCACCACAATGGGTGCAGAGCCTCTTCAGTGTATCAGTGCTACCGTCATGGGTGGGGGCACCTTACTTATGGCCCGCCTTGTATACATACCAATATTTAGGAAATTTAAATTTGAAATTTTTTTCAGAGACAATTGTTTATTAGTCACCAATCTTTCGAACAACGTCGCGTAGTTCTTCATTCAGGGCGGATCGAATTCCCAGAAGCACATTTCATCCCAGGATCTATGACCTGTAACTTCGTTTCACATGTACAGACGCACATTTTTAATTTCGAATTTTTCTTATTATTGGGAAATATTCGATCCGCCCTGAATGAACTACGCGACGTTGTTCGGAAGCTTAGTGAGTAATAAATAATGATCTCAGAAGAAAATTGGAAATTTAAATTTCCTAACTGTGGAACCTGAAAGCCTTCCAACTTTCGCTCATATACCAATATGTATATTGAAGGAAAAGTGTGCTGACACTGCACCACACGCTGACACTGCACCACACGCTGACA
>VOMN01008640.1:0-16808 GCA_014899125.1 Orchestia grillus
ATGAATTTACACGATTACAAGCTAGCATTTTAGTACAAGCACACTAACATTTCCTTAGTAACTCAAAAATAGGGACAATATTTATGTTTAGAGTTGAACGTTGCCAATAAATTTGCGCGTAACTGTAGCATTATAACCAATGCATCGAAAAGACACGCGGTAATAGTGTCTATAATAGCGAAACAGCAATTTAGAAATTGCAAGATTGATTTCTAAAAGTCGCCTGATTTTTCGTTTGTAAAGTTAGAAAGGAGCCGAATGAAAGCAATAGAGATAAGCTATGAGCCCACGTGGCATCGTCAACGCTCTGACTCACTCAGAAAACACCCGAGTTTGTCAGAAGAGCGCATGCCATGATCGACGAAAATCATGGGAAATCAGGGCGACATCTTGCCGAAGACCTTCATGTGTCTGAAGGAACAATAATGAATGTTGTTCATCAAGACCTCGGATACAAATTATACGTTCTTAGGCGAGGTCACTTTATGTCGACGGGAAATCAAGAGAATCGTTTAATGCGTGCATAACAATTCTTAAACAAATTAACGCACCTAGTAAAACACGAGTGTTTTTGGTCACACCAAACTTATGACCTCATAACTCACCAGGACCTTAATCCATTGAATTATGACGTGTGGGGCGTCGTAGAAAAGGAAGTTAATAAGCATCCCCATAACACCAAATCCTCTCTGATGGAAGCAAGCAATAGCCCGAGCAATGAAGGCCATAAATAAAGACCACCTGATCAAAGCTTGAATCGCTTTCGGATTCGAATTCAGTCGGTGATAGAAGCCGAAGAAGAATATGTAGAATAAAGCGTAGGTTAATATTGTGCTTATTTATTTTGTTACAAGAAATTGTAAGCTCAGACGATTAACAGTTTCATTTTCTGTTTTTGCAAAAGTGCGTAAGGTGTCCTCAAATACCTTACGCACCCTGTGTATATGCTCTGTTGAAGAATGACAATTAAACTAGGGCTGCAGAATCAAACCGCCTAGAGCCGCGTCTGGATCTAGAATTGAACAGCCTCTTTACGGCTCCTCAATCTTCATTCTTGGGTGAGAGACGGGCAAGCTATTTCTTGTGCACGGAACGGTTATTTCCTTTTGGTGTCACGTGATCGACGTGAACTCAGGTCCAGTGCTAGTGGGAGGTATGCCTGACCATCGGAAACTAAAATTCTCGCACACTACAAGGTGTCGTGAGTTGCTGTGTTGATGTTAGGAGAACGATATCTTAACAGTTTCGCTCCAACGTATATATGTTTCAATTGGAGCTGTAGAAGAATATTTGCTTTCTACTTCTGTAACGAGCAGAGTCCTTGTACACAAACCTCATACTTATGTTTAGAATATAAGGTTTGTTTGTCTAAGACGTGAAGTTTTGAAAGAAAAAAGCAACTTGGAATGGATGTTGATGAAAACGAAAACTGGGAAGTGAAGAGAAATATTTTGTACCCCATCTACTTGTCTAAGCAATTTTTACTCCTATATTTTGACTTTTACTTATTATTATTACTAGCTATCATCAGTTTTCATCTCATTGACAATGAATCACCTACAAAAGGTAGGTATAGTTGAGTTGTGCTCTCTGTGCACCGGCCTACGTCAGCATGACGTCACGCAATACCTGCGCGAGAACAACTGAGAAGTGAAGAAGTAGCTCTATAGCTATTTATCACTGTTGATTTAATCAGATTCAGTTAAACGCGTTTACGCTCGAAGGATTTCACGATTAGTGTTCTTAATGTAAACAAAACGGTTTCCCTCGTTAGTTGTCCTTTAATTTTATTGTTTACATTGAGTGGTAATGGCGTTCAGGAAATGAGTATTTTACACAGGAAAATAAGAAGACAAGTTTTCTTATTCAAATATTTTACTAATGATGGTATGTCTTTCAATGCTTGCACAGAGCAGTTGTTTAGGTTAGGTGCTCTTGAGGTAAACTTACGCATTATTTCACCTAGATACTTTGCTTTCGCAAGTTTTTGTGACACTGTGGCATTAACGAGATATAATGACCAGTGCACAATTTGATCTCGACGTGAGCGAATAATATTTCAACCTATTCTCATGTCCCGTAAAATTTGCGGGGATTTTTCCGCTAGAAGTCGAGTTGGATGCAGCAGACTGGCTGCAACGCGTGTCCCACGAGCGACGTGGTCGATCGTACTGATGCTGTTTAGGTAAACTCTAATAAGAAGATGGCGAGGGAGGCGTGAAATAATTCAATGTATGCAACATAGATTCAAGTTCTAGACAATAGTAGTATCCTAAAGCTGTGAGAGCAATAGGCACTTCATACACACGAATGTAGTGCTGTGAGAATACGCACCGAAACCGTCACTTACGTCAAGTATGCTTATCATACTTAAGAAAGTGGAATACGCAAATACAGAAGCTCGGCAAAACTTTGCTGTACACCGAACGCTAGGAAATAAGTAAGCTCTACTGCAGTATTCTTCTCATAACTTCATTGATCTCGTTATCGACTTCTTCTCAATCGCATAAGTTAGGCTGATTTCATAAATATCGACACCTTTGCAGAGTTGGGCTAGATTTTAAATTGACTGCGCTTCTCCGGAGCAAATCATTTTTTTAAATTTGATTGCTTTCAAAGTTAGGCTGATTTCCTATCGAGCAGACAGCGTCTTACACACGAGGCTGTTTATTTTGCAATTATTGTACGAGGTGAAAAAATATAGCATAGTTTCATATACATAAGACTAGCGTGCTTGTACCTTGAGAATATTTATAAGCTAAACGGAATTTTAAACATCTTTACATTATTATATTATCGCATAAAGACAATATCGAGTTAATATTAGCCTGTTTTACAATTTGTGCGCCAGTTTTCAAGTATTATTTGGAAAAAAAGGTGAAATAATTATTAGAGAATCAAAAAATTATGTGGTTACGTCTCTATATCTGAATGTATAGAGTATAAAATATGCATCTGTATCACGACTTGTTGACTGGTTAGGAACAATCACGCAATGAAGTATTTTTTCGGCAGGTAGAGAACTTATTTACCAGCAGGACTAGGTTAGGTAAGAGTCAACGTTGTAACGCTTGCAATCAACTAAGTTTGGACCTATAACGTTGTATATCAAAATATAATTTTATTTGCATGGGAGGAATTTTAATGGGAGAAATGGGGACGAAATCGGTCTCGTATGAAGGAAAATTGATTGTTTCGTGTGGATCGATCCCATGCGGTAATGTAGGGAGAATGTAATTTCATATGGAAAGGAAAAGTAATGAAAGTTTTAATGGTAAATTTAGCTTTTCTGCGCTCCTGTCTTACATCTGTCTTAAAATCGCCCATTATCGCTATGCACAATACAAACACTGTAAACAGTACAAACATTACGATGTGTTAGACCCTTTGTACCATGACAAACCGTTTCTACAGCGCTCAGACGCTGTGAACGACTATAAACTCAGACGCATGCGCTTGACAGGTATTAAACTATCCACAATATGCTTGGAATATTGGTCGTCCATGGAGAGTGCCCTTCTGGTGCCTCTCGAGCGTTCTTTTTCGCTGAAATTGGTGGGAGCGTCACAGTCAGAAGCGGTCGGACTGCGAGTGTCCCCTCTGAAGCTATTTGGTGTCGACTTTCCGGTAGGTTCGTCTTGGAACGAATCGTCAGATTGGAGTTCGGTCTCAGGAAGTTCTAGGACACAGCTCGAGTCGGGAGCATCTTGAGAGCCTTCCTCGTGATGACGCACATGTCTGTCCAAATTTGTCTGCTGCCCAAAACATCTGTCGCAGAAAGGGCACTTGAACGGACGTTCCTTATTGTGAATGTTACGAACGTGTCTTTGTAAATTACTTGATATGCTAAAAGACCTCTCACAGAACTTACATTTGTATGGTTGTTCGCCTGTATGGGTTCTCAAGTGTCGAGTGAGGTTGGCTGATCGAGGAAAGACTTTGCCACAGAACTTGCAGCAATAGCGGTCTTTGGTAGAACGCGCGGAGCTGAACGTTTGACTGAGCTTCTCTCTGATGTCGGGTAACGGAGAAGGTCTGTACATGTACGAAGGATGCCTAAAGTCTGTCTGGGGAATCATTTGAATTCTACCAACATGGAGTTGCGAGCAGCACAAAGGATCGCTCTCAAAATTTTTGTACATTTCTAAGAAAGTTTGTGGTCGTACTGGCTTTGGGCATAAGAGTGTGGGCATTCTTGGCACGCTTGAAAAGTGGCGAATGGGCTTAGCTGAAATCCTTCCGTTACCCATGCTGCTCGCAGTGCCCACAGGCGTGTCATGCCTAAGAATATCAGTGATACCTAAAAATGGTTTTTGTGTGCTGATTGTAGACGATCTGTAATCCGCACGCCACATACTGCCGACGGGGTTACACGTATTCAAATGATGGTCTTCGTAAGTTTCGAATGCGCTTCTTCCTTTAGTCTTCACAGTTCTAAGATCTAAAGGTTCTGATTCATACTGTGAAGCTACACTTAATTTTTCGGCACATCCGTTCGGCGAATTTGAACTGAAATTTAATGGAGTACTCTGGTTTCGGTGATCAGGCCTTCCAGTCAAAACCAAATTGCTCGAAGAAGAACTTTGAGGTTGATGCATTGATGTAACTACTGTGCTCCTCTCCTGGCGCTGATTGTCTAAATTTTTTAGAGAAAATGAATACGCAGGCGGCCAACCATCACCCACGAAAGGCACCATGACTGCTGGTGAACTCTTTTGATTATTCCGAAATTGGAAATCTTTTTCAGGTTCTGAAGTCTGATCAGTAGTTGTAGTTGAACATACTGGAGATATTCTTTCACTGCTCAAGTCATTACTTTGGGAAACTTTCCTCTGAGCTTTACCGTGATGCAAAGCACCGCGCGGGGAAGCTGGGCATGATAAGTTTAGTACTTCACAAGAGGACGCAGAATCTCTCCTGTGATTCTTTTCCGGAGACTCAGCGAGGGAAATTTCGGGCGAGGGAGCGCAAGTTTGGTGAGCACCAAAGCCGTTAGCTCGAAGACGTGTCGGGGAGGTTTGCTCGAGAGCTGCTGCTGAAACTGACGACTCCATTTCTGCAAAATAAATGACCATGAGGAAATTTGTACATAATATTTAGGGTATTTTGGTAGCTATTTTCGTACATGATAATCGCGATGTTTAATGAGTGAATTTGGTTTTAACTGTTAACGTTGTCAAGGAAACAAAGTAGAGAAATTTGAAAAGCTGTGGAGGAGCGGGATGCGTTCACCACAACAGGAGCTGTTAATCCTATAATGCATCGAGTTTATTTATTTGTAAATTTTGCTATTTTTTCATAAACTAGTTGATGGTAGGTTATTTATAGCGGCAATAAAACATGAAATTATATAGTCCAATTGCAGAACTAAATTTTATCCCACAAAGGGAGCGACAAGCGGTTATAAGGTTCTATGTAAGTACCTTACGTAGAACTATGATATACATTTCTGATTGAAACTGTAATATAGTTTATTTCGATTTGATGCTTCACTTGATTGGCCTTTAAAGACAAAACTATTGATCTTGTTTAATCGATAAAATATTTATTATCACTGCCTTTTATGAACATCGTTTGATTTGGTATTACTAACATCAGGTGTCCAGAACATTGGACTCCATGAACAAATGGGTTAAGAAGTAGGAGAGTGCCGTAAGCTGGGGGGAAGATTATTGATCAAATGATGTTACAGTATAAAAAATGATTGACTTATTTTTATCTTCGAGTATATTTTGTTTATGGTTCAAAAAAACGTTCTTGATTTAATTTATTCGTCATTGTTGGAATAAATGTTTTAATGCCGCTTTCCCAACAACTCTACTGAATTTAGTGAATAGAAATGAAAAAATGATCGCATCATTTTATCTGTGTAAGCTTACTTTTAATTTTCAAACTTATGCGTTCAATCCAGAGTGCAAAACCGTTCGACAGAAAAATCCTGTGTTCACCATCATTCGAGCGGCGTAGATAATGGCCCCTACAAAGTGTCTACTTGCACGTTCGCGGCGTACGACGACGGCCAGGTGTACGACAACTTGGGTCGATCAATGGGAGACAGAGAGCTAATGTGCATCTCGAGCGTACACCACTTGTCACGGCTCGTTACACGCGTCACACACTCGCAGTCAATCAATGCTGCACACTCCACAAAGCCGAGCTCGAGTCGCGTGACTGTCTCTCGTGAGCGCAGCGGTCGCGTCGCACTTTAGTCCGCACTCGCCACTGAGCATCACACTCCGACGACGTCATGTATCCGCGTACGAGAAACTTAAGCTCCGACAAAACTGCACATACTAAAATTTTAATCAAAATGCCTAGAGGTTCTTTAATTAGGATGCGAATGCATTTATTGGTTTTGCCTGTAAAATTTTCCCCTGTGGGGGCTCCGTGGCGTACTGGTTGCGTAATGGCCTCGTAACCGAGAGTACCCGGGATCGAATCTCGGCTCAGTCGAGGTATTTTCTCGTAACCAGGGAGTACTTCCCTTGGAAAAGGAAGCTTAAACCACACATTCCTCACATCCCTCATCATGTTAGTTGTTGTAAGGCATTGAAAACCCAACGGTAAAACGTGTTGGAAATAATAAAGGTTCTTTTTAAATGGGAATAAAATGAGCAAATATTCAACATATTCTGAAATTTGGATTGTCCGCTAATTTACGATACGTTTTTGCTGATTTTTGTGCATTTCCCTGTGAATTACTTCATACATAAGGTACATTATTTGCTTTAGTACAAACGACTGTAGTAGTGTGCCGTATGATTAGAAATTTGGGGAGATAAATCTTACATCACCAGGAGCTCGGCGAAAACTGCCATAAAAATATAGTTCTCACATTCACAGTGCAGAGACGCGCAATAACTTCTAGCTACATAACCCTCTAGTTTGCCTTTTCGAACTTTTTTCACGCATTATCACAAAGTTTGCTCTAACGCGCCCTGGAGTTTCTCTTCTGCTAAGAGGGGCTAGCCAACCACATGGAGAGGGACGGTCTCGCTGCGGACTGCGCGCTCTTCCATCAGGGAGGGAAGGGTCGGACGGCACCGAAAGGCCACGAATTTAATGAAGAAATAATGCATTGATCTCCAGCGTCATTAGAGTCGCCTCACAAATATCGCTTGTTTACTGCCGTCTTTTAGCAGCTATACGACAGCAATAGAGCAGCTCAGGCCCAAGAAACAGACGGTCACCAGCCGTACAGTAGCAATAGAGCGGCTTGGGTCCGAAGTAACAGGCGTTCAGCAAGAGCTCACAGGCCGACCGACATCAGTGAGTTGAGGCGTGCATCATTCTTTAAGTTCATCTTTGTATAACATCTGATGAAATGGATTTTTTTGGAAGTTAGACTTCTCATAAAAAAACTATATTTAATTTCATTGCGTGTGCATTAGGAATTTCAAGTCACGACTATTTGTTGATTTTCAATAAGTATTAATGCAAGAAGCAACGCGCAGTAAACAATCACTAGAAAAACAGAAAAAACTTGCATCCCGAATTGGAACATATAATCTACAACGCGGGAGGACGAGCGTAGCTATGACGACGTGTATGTTGAAGATCTTATGAACTCAATTAGACAAAGGAAAGTAATGCCCTGTTTTCAGGCAGCTGCTGTTGGTGTCGAATTCATGATAAAATATGGAACGAAAAAATGAACAATTAACTATAAAGAAGTTTACCTTGACATTCTTTCTCATTTTGTTTAACTGAACCAATTTATTCTAAGTGATAATTTGCTATCAAAATTTCTACTTGTGATAAATACTTCTGAATTCTACAGAATTTACAAACATTTCTTATTATCTCCAGACTGGTAAGAGTCAAATTTACCTGAACATTATCTCATCTTTTTAACTAAACCGATTTTTTTCATGGTGAAAATTATTTTCAATCACAATTCGGACGCGAGATCAAATTCGTAATAAAGTCTACGGAATTTACTAGCATGTTTCATTACCTCCTAACAAAAATTTAAACCTGGTGGTAAAAACCGTAGACTTTATTCCATTCCATTTCATTCTTTTAGAGCTGACGCCTAAAGAGCGAGCTGCAGGTGAGAAGTGGCTGAAATATAAGCAACGCTTCGTAATTTTCTGACTCGTGCTGCACAAAATGAAATTGAAACTGTGTGATTCAAGATACCTCCACTCAATATAATATTATTTTGACTTCTGTTAGATTCCTTTAAAGTAAAGCTTCTTTAGCGTGCTTGTGGTTTTATTAATGATGAAATGTACACTGTTTTTTAATGTTTTAATCTGATTTAGAAAACAACTCTCAGTAACGTTTATTACTACTTTGTAGTGTTGTTCAACCGTCATTTCAATTTTTACAAATAATTTTGCAACAGACAAAACGTTCTCACCACAACGCCCCACAGCCCCCATTTTAATGGCTGTATACAGATGGCAGGTCAAGAAGGATTTACCTGTGCCAGATGTGCCGGGTCAGTAGATCACCAGCTCAGTAGATCACCAGCTCAGTAGATCACCAGCTCAGTAGATCAACAGCTCAGTAGATCACCAGCAGCGGCGCGTCGAGGTCTCCCTCTTACAACAAAACAGGGAAATCGCAAAGCAGATCTGGAAGGTCCGTTTTTGAGACAAGAAAATGAGCATCTGAAAGGGAAATGGGGTCATCAAGGGAGAAAATTTCACGAGCCTTGCAATGAATATATGCATCGTTTATGTATGTTCATCTACCACACACATACGCTAAGTTGCTATGTAAACTAGAAGTTTATCAGGCACGCGTCAACATTGGGGTAAAGAAAGCACATATGTTGCTATCCCTCTGAAACATGCGTACATAAGTGCTTTATGCACAAAATTAAAATGCCCAGTGTAACACAGTGTTCTACATACTCAGTGTTGAGCGTACTCATCGCACCTTGTACACATACTAACAGAATACTGACATCACACAGCATTCGCCTTGAATTGGGGATGTCAAAAACTGGAATAGAAAATCAACGGCGCCTCTATCAGTGACCGAGAATTTTTTGAGACCACAGACAGTAATTCAGGAATTTGTGCCCTGCATCACCAATTCACGAAGGCCTCAAATCGCACCAGACTTCTGACCGACTTGCGACTGACGTCTGCTGGGCAGGCACCAGAGCGCACTGCTGCAGTCAACTAAGTTTTTGGATCCAGTATTTTATGCTGCATGAAACAGATTATACAGTGCTGATTGTACTATGCTACACACACTAGAATGTACTGTACATCTCACACACGAGCTTGCACCGAGGATGTCTGGGAGCGTTTAATGAGGAAATTTCCAACAGAGGGAGCGAAAATAAGAGCAATCGGCGTTCGTTTTTTTTTTAAATGTATATGAAATTTGAAGAGGTTTACTCAGTTGATCGGCCCTAAAGCGACCAAATTATTTTTGATGTATGACTTCATTTTGCTTTGCGCGTAAAATCAACAGTAGCTTCACAAAGCGGCCAGCGTAGTGCCCACCGCTGGTCGCTGTAGGGTCGAGGAAAGGTGCATTTTCGAATGTTTTTTTTAATATTTCGTGAATCAGAATTTGCGGGAATTGAGGGCTCGACAGTTGCGGGGCTCAATTTTATGGACTGATGTGGATTTCACTGGGCCTCATTAACTAGGCGTGCTTAATTGGGCTAACTTAGCTGACACACAATTTTATAGTTCACGAAATGACCAAACAAATCTGATAAATTTTTGTGAGGCGTAAAATTGGACCTCACAAAATCTCGAGCTCTGCAGTTGATTTCAGTAGGCCAGCGATTGGTCAGAGGCGTCCGAAGAAAGTTCCTCAATCCCGATTGGGTCCCAATGACTCGCTATGATTGGCTACTTGTGTCCTAGTAGAGCTCAGATTGGCTGCATGTGCTGGCAAGCGACTGCTATTGGTTGATCCAGCTGGTTTCACATGACGTCAAAAATGACCGCGAAACAACAGAACAGCATGAGAATAAGTATGATGTTGCATAAACTGAAGTTAAAATTTTATAGAGTTCTCAGGGTGCAATATAGTTTTCAGAAGCTCTAAATGCACCTGAAATGCACCTAAGCAGATATTTGTATTATGCCATAATTATAGTAATTTGCAACGGCAACAGTTGTCATTTTACTAGTAATACTATTATGAGATGAATTAAGCTTAGCTGTTTACAAGTCCTATTATTAATCTGAAACTCCATGTGTCGCTGTACAACTTTTTTGCTCTGCTACTCTTCTACGAAAACACTGTGCTATTCCAGTACTTTACAACCACACCTACACCACCCCACCAGAACACCATCCCAACGCAACACACCTTGCAACACTACAACATGCAACGAGATCAGTGTTCTTCTCCAGCACTAATGCGTTGTTCTGGTGCACAGGGGAACCTCTCACTAACGGACCATTTGAAGGGAGAGAATTACTGCTGAGGTGACTATTCCGCATGTGACTATTCTGCACTCCAGCACCGGACATCGTGGCTGGTGGAACATGTGCATGATGTATACAGACCAGTGAAGTTTGTTTGTTGCGTCTGATGTTCCTTAACGTGCGCTAACCGGAGATGTGAGGGGCGGCTCTGTCATATTAGGTCTATCTGTACTACCTCCAGTATCTGTATGTATGAAAACGAATACAGTCGGAATACTAACCCAAGTGTATACATACAAGGAATCTATGAGAACTATGTATAGCTATAGAGTAAACTAGCACTAAAGTGAGTCTGTGTGTAATAAAACTAATGCTGAAAGAATTACAACTATAGAGATAGTCTAGCGGTAAGAGGGCTGCAATGTTGGCACGTCTCGTGAACGGCTGCCATGTTTACCTTCATCATGAATGAAAGGCGTGATTTACACATGCATGAATTAAATGATGATTTTGATTAAGAGTTGATGTCCACAAGAGTTGATCGGCGGCCGACAAATGTAAAGGGATAGAACTTGACTGATATGCCTCAGACTCATGGTAAACCTGGCTGCTTCTTCACATTCGTCAAAATACCTCATGTCCAGATTGTTGAAATGCATGCATAGTCACGCGCAAAGTCGCATGGCAAAATATCCTCAGCTCACCCAGAGACAGTACACCAAAAGTTCGTGTAAATATCTCTTGAGTTCTTAAACTACGGCGAACTTGTGACGCGCTGCGCCCTGGGGCAGAACTTTTGCTTCTGGAAATGGAGCTTTATTTTCTTAGTACTTAGTTTCAAAATAATGCAAAATATCTATTATTCCTATGAAATTTTCCTTTATATGTTAATTTTTTCATCCTTTTATGTTGCTGCAAAGAAATGGGAAATCATCTCACATTCGGAACCCAAGAATACGACAAACATGAAACTTCGTTCATTGTGTTATTTTTGCACGGCTGCAATGTTGCACTGACAACACAAAGACGTGACCTACTCGTCACAACTCCGGCCGGACACTGACCGACGACAAAGCATCGGGCAAGATGACCCTCATCATCTCGCCTCCCATTGGTCGACCTCTCACGCTAACGAGCGCCCTGATTGGCAGAGCGATCGGCGATGGTTGAGCGTTAATGACATCGTGCGGTTATGTGCGTGCCCGCCATTCAAAGAAGAGGAAGGCAAAGTGAAAATTATTTTATGGCTAAATAAGTCTGATTCCGTGGCCGTGCAAACTGCTCTCATAATTCACGTGAAATTTCTTAGCTTATTAGGAAGTGAAATTAACATCCTCTAAATGTTTGCATGTAGAAATGAGTTTTTTTGAAAGGTCTTAGCAGAGTTGCCTTTCGAAGCTAATCCATGTTTGACAAAAGCAAGCCACTTAATGCAAGCCATTCAGTTAGGATGTGGAGAGTTGACATCTATGTTGATGAACATCAAGCGCTTAGTGTCTGTAAGCTGCGTAGCTACGAGCGTCATGGGTGCAGAGCTCTGAATGCCAGAGTTGCTGAGGGCTGCACAAAATCAATTTCTTGATTTTGTCCAGGAAAAGATTTTATCCATTCATGTCCATCCATCCACCTCATTCACATCCATTTATCCACTTCATTCACATCTATTCATCCGCTCAGATAATTAGAGTAGATGTAAATTGATCCATATTCTCGTACGTATTACTTTGTCTCGTATTTTGCGCGTATTGGTGTTACAAGTGCACCCCACGTAAACAGTACACTTCTCCAGGCGTTCACAACTGGAGGCCCGTTGCCTACGATATGCATGCTACTTAAGTCGGTACTTAACTTACATGAATGGTCCTAAATAAATATTCAGCATTGCTGAAAGTTTAGGTACTCACTAACACTTGTGAAATGATACGTAAACGATGTATAACAAGTAGACCTGGGAAATTCTACGAAATTGAAACCAAGGTAACGTTTTTTTTCGTTCCAATGTTAAATACTTAACTCGTTGACTCCGATTCTCTATGCAGGTAAAATTTAATGTCGACAAATATCTCCGTTGCGAATTTGAAAATTAAGGATTTTGGTTGAATAAATTCCGTTATCCTATTCATTTTTTCCTTCTAATCTAAACCAGCATATTCGAGGTATAAACACAAATTTAATGAAAACTTCCAACTTTGTATCCATACATGATAGTGCTTTGGTTACATTAGGTTAGGTTCGATGATCGCGTGTACCATACATGACTCTCTCTAGAGGCAAAGTGTTAATGTGCTTATAAAAATTCCACAAGACCCTCCTAGTATACTTTGCAAAGTAATAGAGTCAGGGCAATATTTGTTAAGACATGATAGCCATATAGGTGCAGTACATGTATATATACATAGTTCAGCTGCACGCAGGTATTACTGAAGATTTGCCCCTAAGTTAGCCTGATTTCACAAAAATTAACAGGCGACTTACGCTGTACTCCCAGCAGACGCCTCTGGACAGGACCTCGTCGTTCCAGTGTTGGCGAGAGGAGCTTTGCCAAGCTCCTCAGCACCGTACCATGTCAACTGGAATACACAGCTCTTCAAGTGTACATTGTACACGTTTCCACACATTTACACACGTTTTACATGTTTCACATATCCCACACATCTGACATAGCTCAGCACGTCGCGCAACGTTCAGAGCGTTCATCTAAAGTTTCAAACCGTGTGGCTAAAAGTGTAGACCGTAAATTACAGGAGAATCCGTTTGGACTCGAGCTGAACTTCAGGATTATTTGGAGGCAGCTGAGGCAGATGTATGCAAAAACACAATTTTGGAGGTTCATAGGAACGAGGGATTCCGTTCTCGAACGTCCCCAAAAAAATACTTCTGTTGACACTAATTCATGCCATCAATAGTCTGAATTTTTCCAAGGTACATTTATAGAAACCTGCAAGTTCTTGGAACGAGGTACAATGGTTTGGCAAGACGAATATTGAGTTATTTGGGAGAAACTTTTTGACCATGTATTGATGGATACATGTAGCACGCATTGTACCTATATTAAATATCGTGCTGTTAAATATCAAGTCGAATACAGTAACATTGAATAACAAGATAAAAACCTCTCTAATGTTGCTCGTTGGCAACATTAAGGGCAAATTTTATGACCTTGAGTAAACACTTAGTGAATGATTAAAAAGACTTTTTTCCGACGCCTTGTACATCAGGTCTTCAGTTCAAGCGCTCCTAAAGAGGAAGACTCATTACGTGCATCGTGAGGTTAGTACCAAGGTACAAACAGAGGTCGTGCACCTTAAGGTTAGTACCGAAGTACAAACAGAGTACGTATACCATGAGGTTAGTACTAAAGTACAAACAGAGTTCGTGCACCGTGAGTTAGTACCAAAGTAAAACAGAATACGTGCACCATGAGGTCAGTACCAAATTACAGAGTACGTGCACCATGAGGTTAGAATCAGAGTACAAAGTACGCTCTCTAGGAAGTCAGAATAAAAATACGAGTTGCACTGGGAAATCAACGCTTGAACCAAATAGGGGAAAGAGTGGGTTTCACAGAAAAACCGATATGATCATGAAAATTGTAACTTTTCTTGTGCGCGTATGCAGTAGTGTACAGCGAGATGTACGAGGGTGCCCGAAATGCGCCTAAATGTTCACGGTAGGATCCTCTCTAGCCAGGACTCTTCCTGGCTGGGACTGACGTGTACATAGAACTCCAGTAGTCCGTTGCACCTTGTGATATGTTGTGTTGTGAGACGTGTATTGTATTGTGGGTTGTGCGTTGTGTCAGACTTTCCTCCCCTCCCCCCCCTTCAGCCCAACTTTTTCTCTGGGTCTGAAATGAAATTAATGAAAATGAGGAAACAAGACGAAAACAGAGCGGAAACATGAAGGACCAAGGCCGGCAAGTACCAATAAGAAGCAAGTCTGCATTCCTCATGACCAAAACTTGTAAGCCGGGGATTAAAAGTAAAAATTACCCCTTTTCCCACCCCAACTTGGTCGAAAATTTATCAAATTCGACTGGAAACTGTAATAAGGTTACAACAAAGCCAACAGCTGCAAATTCTACAATCCAAACTTGTGTTGGAAGGCAGTTGATGGCCTCAGCTGTTCAAGGAAGAAGCACAGAATTCGACAACGCTCTGGAACGAAGACAATGGAAAAAATGGTGCTGAAAGTAAGACGGACTTGGCAGAGTTGAACGCCCCATCCCCAAGATGGCCCCCTCTGACGGACGCTACCAAAAACGTATGCACAGGGAACTCTGAGCCGACGGTGGACATTGGCTTGGCGCAGAACTGATATCAAATACCTACGCAAATGTTCTACCGAAAAACACATCTACTTTTTTAGAACTCTAAAAACTTGTAAAAATAATACAGGAACAATTAGTTCCACTCCTGAGAGACAGGGGAGTCAACATGATGCCAAGGTCTCAGGTCTACACTTGCCCCCGAACCGCTAAACAAAAACCCGTGCAGCGCCATCTCGAGCGGCAAAATTGAAGGTTCGAGTTCGTGTCACAAAAAAACACGAGGTGAATATGCTGAAATGAAAAAAAAACATCATGAAAAGTCAGAAGTTGTTACTGTAGAAAAGACCCACCTGGGCGATGTAGTGCTGGACGCTGAAGTGGAGATAAAAGGGTTGCAATTTATTTTAGAAAAAAGTACTTCAAAACACAAAGAATTTATATAAAGGCTGGGCTGCTTTGTTCATGATGACTGAGCTGGCATCCCACGCAGTCACAACGACGACTGCATCTAATAGAGTACACAGTAGAATATACCTAACACTGTATCTCAGCTACCTGAGACTAGCCCAAGTTTTAATCTATATACCCCTTACTTACGTGTTGCAAAACTTTGAACTTATGTTTTCCCATATGAGGCCTCAAACAAGGGAATTAGGGACACCTCTACCAGCCCTCATTGTGATGGGGACTTTAATTTTACCTCAATGCGTTGGAACGCTGGAGCGATGTACGTAGGTTCCACATAGTCCAGAAAGCTACCTTCCTCCTTCTTTTTATCGAAAAATTTGCAAGAATTGTGTAACACTCCCAAAGAGGCTTGAAACGATACTTCACCTGGTCATCACTAATAAAAGCAAGTTAGTAAGAAAAGTTTTAGCAAGGATACCAGCACATCTGACTATAGGTGGCCACTCATCACTGCAGATCTCAGGTACGCCCATTCTCGATTTCTAAACCGAAACAACCGAGGCATTATCTCCTTGAACTTTATGAACGGTCTAACCGTCTGGAACAGCGCAATCAAAGACCTCATTGAATTTAATTAACTGGGAACAGTGACTAGCCGACCAAACTGCTTAAAGACTTACGAAGATTGTGACTGGAGATCGGCTGTAAGCCTACGCCTATAAAGAGAGAGAGAAAAATGAAGTCGCCTTGCAATCAGGAACAGGAGGCTGCTCTTCAAACCACTCTCTGCAATAACTATCCTTGAAGCTCCATGTCCGTTATCTGCTCGTGTAACCGACCTGAAAAGGCAGCTGACCAAATCGCATGAGGCAGAAGCCATATATGAGGAGGCGAAAGCCGTCAATACGACTCGGGTAAACCCAAAATACTTCTACACGTTCGCAAAAACAAAACAATGACCAAGTCATTGTTCGTGTGTTTTGCGTAAAGGGAAACATCAGTGAACCAAACGCGATATGCGATATGAGGGTAAGAAGGAGCAGTATGAGTCTGTTTTCAGTACGCCCGGAGACCAGGATGTAGATGCCTTGCTAAGTGTTTTTCTACGAAGCTAAGAGCCTTTCCTCATGAGTGAAGTACTATTTACCAATGCAGACCTGGTCAACTGCATTAGAAATCTCTTCCCGACATCTGGTACGGGGCCAGGAGGGATCCCAGCTATCATGCTGAGACACTGAAAAGAACAGCTTACGATACCTTTGTCTATATTGTGGAGATGTTCAATGGAGACTGGAATTATCCCAGATATGTTCAAACTAGGTGTAATTGCCCTAATACGTAAAGATGTGGAGACACATATTCCAAAGAATTATGCACCAGTAGCCTTAACATTGAACGTCATTTAGATTTTTGATGAGGACATCGTGAAAAAATGGTGCGATACTTTGAAAACACTGGTTTCTTCAATGAGCGCAAGAACTATTTCTAAAAGGGCGGTGATGTCTCCCACAGCTATCACAGAACACCGACGGTTGATAACCGAAACAACAGGGAGGGGAGGAGCCGTAGATAGTGTGTATCCAAACTTCGCAAAAGCCTAACACAGGAAGAACCATGGAATCATACTAAAGAAACTGAGAGCACAAAACATCGGAGGGGAGCTCCTGACGTAGATTCACTGTTCCCTGAGGAAGCGCAAACAGGTGGTTGCTGTAGACGGGCTGTAATCTCTAGGGCTGTAATCTCTGGTCGCCAGTGGAGTGCCGCAGGGATCAGTGCTG
>VOMN01008646.1:0-10653 GCA_014899125.1 Orchestia grillus
CTGAGGGGAAACTAACAAAATAAAATTAGTCTAAATCCACTGCGGGAAGTGAAAAAAAATTAATTTAAATTCAAATACTTTATATTTTTGTTTTGACCACTTACACCGTTTTTAGAGCTTGCACTTATTTAAGACTACGCTACCCAAACCTGGAGATGCAAAAGTGTCCCTTTAGCATGCTACCAATTAAGAACCCTATACTTCAAAACTGCCATTTTACCTGCAATTGCCCGCGCAAAAAATGCATGGGATATTCACATGTTTATCGACGCTCCCGCGATCCCACCAATAAACATCTCATCAATGACCTGAATCGGAATTTGATCTTGTCTTACGATCACTTACGCAGCCAAGTTCAGTTTCACTTTCCCTAGCGGAAAAGCTTAAAACTCACAGAAACCAACGTCGCGTCTCGACTTTCATTCTCCCGATTCACTAAAAAGTGCAGCCACGCACGACGATGTCAGAAGGGGTCGGGAAGGCCAATGTTGAGGCAGCGCATCTTCCAATCATTACACTTTCTAAGGCTGGAAGATGGACTCGTTGAAAAATCAGCGCGTGTTATTTTCGTAGTACTTTCTATTACTGAAATGTGACCTAAGAGAAAGGGTGAGCGCAGTTTTTTCGGGACGTTGTTTATAGTCGATACAAGAAGGACTTCAAAAACCTATACTGCTTCTTGCCATTACAACTCTCTCTCTTTCTCTCTCTTTCTCTAGGTCTGTAAGATGAAAAGATGAAAGTCAAGGCCTCGTACAAGGCCTCCCACGAGATGAAAAGAATTGTAACGAGAGGATGGAGATGAAATTCAATAATATCATCTATTTCTGGGCCAATAAACCGCTCGCAAAATTGCAGCTCCTCCTCACCGTAAATATCAGTCAGCGAATGGAGTAAAAGAGATACAATTTTTGCTGCAACACATTTCGTAATGCGTGAGCTTTTATAGCCCTCGCCTGTTCAGCGGCCTCTAACTGGAATTTCGAAAAATCTTCCAGGTGGTAGAAGCCGATAATGTTGTGTAATAACCGACTGCCATGGTGCGCATCCGAATTCCCTTTCTGAGAATGGACGGTTTTAAAGTTGATTGAAGTTTATCATTTCAAATGCTATCAATGTACTGATTAATAATGTGTGAATCGTTAACTACGCTTATAGTCGCTATGAAATCAGAGATTCAGTCATACCCATACAACTAAAGTCAATAATCATATTTGAACACTTGTATCGCACGTTGAGGAGCCTCATCAGGAAAATATGAGTAACGCAAAAAATTCATCAATGATCTTCGACTCAAAATTTTCATATGAATTCTTTCGCCCATAAAATTGAACTTCTTTTGAGTGCCCCACATTCATTGGAAATAGCATAAGAACTTGTACAAATTCGTCGCTCCTGAAGAAAGCCCTCGACAGTGGAAGAACAACCCGCACTTCAAAATGTGTTTTCATACAAAAACCACCAGGATTTTAGTTACATTTCATCACTTTCAAAAGTTTCTTAAAGTTGCTCCTCATGTCTGACCCAGAAACTGCTGACGCAACATCTCGCCTGATCAAGTCTAGAGCAAGAGATAAAACTAGCTGGAATTTTCATGCAGTACGTGCTGACCTGGAGTTGTCTTGCAGGGGCAGTTCAACTCGGAAACTAAGGCATTTTTTAGACGCAGATCATTGACCCACGCTTCGTTAAATGCCCAGTTTGAATCTGCTGCAGTTTAATCGCACCTCGTGAGTTTAGTCCGTGATTTTTTTTTACAGGATTGGGCATGAGGTACAGTTATTTTAAACGTTCTTCTTCTTTTGAAGACTTACTGATGGTACAAGTCGCTGAGGAATACTGGCTAAATAGCGTGTAAACCATTAGAAGCTGACTTTTATCTTTTATTCACAACTTCTCATTCGTAGTGAAAAACAGATGTGATTCTTACGAGCGATAAGCTAAGCCAAAACAGTGGTCAATGTGCATGGGTAAGATCATAAATCTTCAATTTTTAACATAAAATATTTGGTTTGGGAGTATATCATGGAAATGAATTTTCAGATCTGAGCCTTAAAAAACATTTCAACTCTTTTCAAATATGATTTCAAAGAGGTTATTCGAGCCAAAACCAATTCTATCATATTTGCTCTGCTACATAATTTGCATTCCCTGTATCTTCATACTGTCAAAGTCCAAACAAGTATCAAGCTGATCATTTAGCTAATTTAGGCTATCTTTCTTCTTTTTCTGCCACTTATTCATACCCTGTAGTTACTGCGGGCATCACAAACCAATGAATGAAAGAACTTAAAATTTTAGCTAATCGTAATTTAAGCTAATCCAGTTGATCACATGATATCGTAAATCCATACTCGTGAGCAGTAGATAATTTCGGAATCTAACCCTGTCGAGATCCGCTCGTTTTTTGACAACGCATTGTTCACGGAATTCTATCAGCTGAAAACTGCAAAAGGTCTCATAATGCTAAAAAATTTCCATTGATCAACATTCACAACGCAATATTTACAACATTTGTTTACAATGTTTACAGCATTTGTTTACAATGTTTACAGCATTTGATTACAATGTTTAGAGTATTTGCTTAAAATGTTTACAGCATTTGTCTACAATGTTTACAGCATTTATCTACAATGTTAACAGCATTTGTTTACGATGATTACGGCATTTGTTTACGATGATTACGGCATTTGTTCACGATGTTACAGCATTTGCTTACGATGTTTACAGATTTGTTTACAATGTTTACAACATTTGTTTGGCGTGCTTACAATGTTTACAACATTTACAACACAATGTTTACAGAATTCTATCAGCTGAAAAATGCAAAATTTCTCATACTCTGCTAAAAAATTCCCATTGATCAACATTTACTAAACGGTTAAGCCCATTTGATTACTGCAAAACAATCAGAAGGTAAGCAAGCACCTTTTTTTAATGAAAATACGACGACTTTTACGAGTGTCCTACGTATGGGCCGGGTGGCGGTGGGTTACAGGTTATATTATACAACACATCAGAGGGAATGGGTCTGTACTGCGACATGCCTTCCGTGCTCTAAGGATCAAAGTTCGCGATCCGTATGTATAGGATTTACAGCCAATTGAAACTTTTATTTGTTGAGCGAAAAGGTGCAACGTCCAAATCATGCGCGAGCTCACGCGAAAACCGTAACTTCCGTGTCTCCAATGTGCGTTGTTACTCTGGCCGCTCCGTGCGTTAGCTCAGAGTTCAAACCGTGCGGCCATCCGAATTCACGCACTCGCGTTCGCTGAAATGATAACGTGTTTTTTACGCTAGTGGCAGAGGGAGCATCATTACCGCGTGTCATGGTGGCAGGTAATTTACACGGTAATGGTGAAATCTCTATACAATGAGACCATCCTGGCCTATTACTTTAATATGATCGGTAAATTAGCCATTCAAGTGAGTTGTGAGCCCATTCCGTCACTGAAATTTGAAGGTAATGATCTGATTTCTGTAATTTATTGCTCACTGTCTGACACGATTATCATTTGTCAATAAATCATCCAGTACGGGATTCATGACCAGACTGCCTACCTGAGCTCTTTGTTACCTTGTCCAATGCCGGCGATTACGATGGCTAATTTAAGCAATATTTTCGAACTCTCCTAAGTGAAATAAGGAATAATTTCCAACGAAAGTGTGGGAGCCTCCGCGCCTTGAACAAATGCACGCTTATTTTACCCATTGATGCTTAAAGTTTACTTCTCAATCAATTTNGAGTTGTTTCGTTTGGAAAATAGAGAGGCCCAGTGTAATCGATAAAATATCTATCAGCATTGCCTTTTGTAGCCACTGTTCTTATATGGCGTTATTACCATCAAATATCCAAAAAATGAATTCTAGGCATTAATGGGTTAAGGCATGTAAAACGCACATTTTTAGCTGTGAATTCGGTACACGAGTTGAGTTGTAGAGGCGATCTGGGTAAATGAAGAGCCTAGCAATATGTCACAGGAATGAAATTATCAAGTTCGCTACTAATACCTATTTTGACAAAATACTCTTCCGTAAAATTAGTTCAACCCAAAACCTCACTACAACCTGTGAGCTGGAACTGACGTAAACGAATAAACACTCAGTCCTCTACAACATGAATAAATTTTCTTCATGTAGTGATAATTAACGAAAGAAAATTAAAATGAAAATTATTTTGAATCAAACACTACTGAAATTTTTTTCACTCTTTGTGGCATAGATCAACTTGAGCACAGGTGAAAGAAACCATTATGGCTTTAAATTGTTATTTATAAAATGAATCCATTCCCGAATTAGACACAATGTCGAGGGATTTTGAAAAAGCTGGAATCCTCTACTAATGGGTGTTTCGTCCGACAGGGAAAGGTGCTGGTCAAGAATTGCTAACCAAAAAAGATAAGTTTTAATTTAGTTATGCATGTATACCATCTACCATGCAGCATCGGTAAACGAATTCGGGTATTTCCGAAATGTTAGAACATTACATCCTGCTAAAACAATCATAAAGAATGAAAGCTTCAGAAGAAGTGATAGATTTTTTAAGGTAACGACTCAACCTTTAAGTTTTTGAACAATGGCCAACTTAACAGAAAAAAGTAAAAATAACAACGAGGCAACAGTTCCTACAAATTCCCATTTCGTGAGGATACCCTGGTCTAACAATTGATGTCCTGAATGATTCCTTGAACGTTGGTCCAACGTGCATCCGAGGAGGCTGTCCTGCTGGTCCAACAATTTTATTATAAATGAGCGCCTAGGTGCGATGATCTCATTCGGACCAGGAACTGTGATGCGGTCAGTGTTCATGGAGTGAAGCGAGTGTAAAAAATGAGGCGTATGTAAAAACGGGCAACCGGACGAGCTTTGTATGGTCGGTCGACGGGGAGGTGAGAGAAGGAGGCCAAACAGGCGAGTCGCTTGGCCTCCTTTGCAGTGGCAAGTTCAAATTTTTTGTTGCAGTACTGAAGATTTACTTTCACTCGCAGGAAGCTGCTTTTGCTCTGACCGAAATTGCGGCAAACGTGAAGTAAGCTCATTGAAAGAGAGGTACTTTTCATTTCAAATACTCATATTGAAATGCTGAACTTAGACTGTTGAGAATTTACTCACCGTTTTGTTCCCTCTCCACGTAAATGAAATAAATTTCCAATTCATAAAACTCACGCTGTGCTCAAGAAAATCGTATGTCAGTGAATGCAAAGAAAAACGCTGAACACTAAATTTAGAACTATTCTTGCTCTTGCGGTTAACACCAGAGGTCATTGGAAGCAGAATTGGAGATCTGTGTCGAAAGACCTGCATGTTTTTTGAGGACCGTGACATGCGTCCGTGCAGTCTTTGATTTCTCGAGAAAGATCATCCATTGTTGACACCCGTTCTCGATTTCTGAGTTTAATTCGTCGAAAAAGCCCTATCCGAGTCACTTTCTCGTTGATTGGAATGAGTGTTTTCTGTCCGACGCTGTTAGCGCACCGGGACCGAGAAATATGACGCGCCGTCATTCATTTCAGCCGAGCTCTACGGTAACTAATCGGAGCGCTCTTGTGGCACGCAGCCACAGCTTACTGCTGAAAACTGCGTCATGAGATGCCATGAGTTTTCGTTTTGAAATTCGCTATTGGCATTTTTAGTTTCTGAGGTGCGTGAGGGACTGAAAAGTTAAGACATCTCTTTTGATGTGGGCGTTAAGGGTAACACCTAAATCTCATATCAAGCACACCAAAAGTTCTCTCGAGCTTTAATCAACTGTTGTTTAAGGACTTGCCTCTTTTCCATCAGCTCTAGCAAATGAGAAGCTTAATTTTAAAGTTCCGTCGGTAAACACAAACGTTTCAAGCGATCGCAAATGAATTATTTGGGAACAATAATGGATGTTGCTTAATTAAGAGAGCGATGGAAAATGCTTTTCGTTGTCCGCCGGTCCCCAAAATTTAGTATATGATTTTTAGACTGAGTCTGATTCTGCTGTGCGTAGAAGCAATTCAATACCCGAGACAACAATCGACGGTATTTTTGTCTTGTAAATTTCATAATTATGAAGTAAGCAATCTGTGTCATGCACGCCAAATGCGAAGCTTTGCAACATGTGCGATGTGCTGAATGTGCAGCGTTTGTGCCGCCGGTCCAATGTGCAGCGTACGCAGCACTTGTGCCACCGGTCCAATGTACAGCGTGTGCAGCACTTGTGCCGCCGGTCCAATGTGCAGCGTGTGCAGCATTTGTGCCTCACGCCTGATGGACGGTGTTTGCCAGGCACACAAACTGAAAGAAGGAACTGAAAGGGCACAAATGTAGCCGTCTGTTTTCTCAAGGCAAATTAGTTTACCGATTACCTTTTCATTTTTAGGCTTCTCTTTTGCGCGGAGTGCATTGGGCAGACTTTTTTTGCGTCGCCTAGACACTGCCAATGAATCTCTGTTTTTAAAAGTTGCCTCAACTCTCTGTGCATTGAAAGTACTGCGTGCCTCCCAGCCATAGAAGTTGAGAATAATGGTAGCTTAGGATTTTTGAGTTTTTTAGAGCGATGTGTTTTATTATAAGTCTAGGGCTGAGTAAATTTGCTCGGGTATCATATTATACTTTCATAGCTTACAAGTGAAGTGTCCATGTTTTGCAGTAGAAGGGAAAAAAATGTACCGTAACTTAAAGAATTGTGTTTTATAAGGTAAATTTCTCATGAGATCATTTTATTAGAAATATGTATCTCTAAAATTAAGGTTTGGTGTGAAGAATTCTTTTTGTCGATATCTTATCAACTACTATGGATGATTGAAAAGTTCTTGAATTACTCGAATTAATTTCTATAAACTCACATCAGATATCCCTTTTTTAGTATTTCGTCAATGAGAACAATGTACAAAACAATGCCTATTCGAAGGACTGCATTTAAAATATTGAAAAGAAAAGAAAACTTGTATTCTAACTTGGAGTCTATGAAACAAAACCTACTTTTCTAGTGGCTAAGTTACATATTGTAATCTTTAACAATTTATCGTATTCTTTTCTCGATCCACGTATCTTTAAGCAGAAGCCCTCGCTGCTCTAATTTGAGTTGTGCTGAGCTCGGTACTCACCGAATGCGTTGGTATAACATGGCGCATAAGTGACAGAATATCTCATCATCGGAAATGAATTTTTCGCACCAGGAATCGGTTTACACACCCTCTTTATTATCGGAGTTTTCACTGCCAAAGTCTTTTTCAAAGATTTTTCAGAGCTTAAAATTTCAAAATTTCCTAAAATTTAAGAACATCAAACTTGTATCTACTCTAAATAAAGAATGAATTAGTGATCTACGTTTTTATGATTTACTGTTAAGCTTAGTCGTATTTTATTGGGTTCGAGAACATTGTAAGTTTTCAAGTTTATCAATAAATCAATTTATTAATCATCTCTAGATAAAAAAATTAAACTGCAGTGAAAATTTTTGAAAATTGCGTCTCAAATCCCTTTTTTGAAAGGGTCATCATTTAGATTTAATTTTAGATCAAATTAGATAAACTTATGTAATTTTCATGTGATCAAATTATTCACTTGAAATTGTAATACTATACCTAACCGTAAGCTTAGCAAAGTCTTTCATGTAGATTACACAAAACTATTTATCATAAAAGGATTACCTACGTCATAAATTGTTACCTCAGAAGACGGAGGCGAATTTTTTTCAACATATGATGCAATTATCATAACTCAATGAGGGTACCTTCGCCATATTTTACCTTTAAAATAAATTATGCGATATCATTTGATAGTTGAACATGATGCCTCTATCGAAGCATTAACTATTCGAAGTATCGGTTAGCATCCTAGCACTAACTATTAGATTGAGGAAACAGTTTGGATCCGAGCATTAACTGTTAGTTTGAGGTAAAAGTTTGTATCCAAGCATTAACTATTAGTTTGCAGTGACAGTTTATATCCAAACATTAATTATTATTTTGAAGTAACAGTTTGTATTCAAGCATTAACTATTAGTTTGATGTAACAGTTTGTATCCAAGCATTAACTGTTGGTTTGAGGTAACGGTTACTATCCAAGCATTAATTGTTAGTTTGCAGTATCAGTATCCAAGCATTAATTGTTAGTTTACAGTATCAGTATCCAAGCATTAACTGTTAGTTTGCAGTATCAGTATTCAAGCATTAATTGTTAGTTTGCAGTATCAGTATCCAAGCATTAACTGTTAGGTTGTGTCAGTCCCCAAGCATTAATTGTTAGTCCCTAGTAACAGTTAGTATCCAAGAATTAACTGTGAGCTTAAAGTCGTAAATCAACCTTCCAAAGTCAAATGAATTCTTATTTCGTTTTTACGAACATCAAAGCTACCTGAGGAACGATCAGCAAAAAAGTCCGTCGATATTGAATCACTCACCGCTAATTTTCCTTTGACAAATTGTGCCGGCGCACGCTACGACTGCCGGGCATGGGCTGCAGCCGTTCATTCTCAGCTCTGAAAATGTCTATTCTCCAAGAGAGACATCGCTCTCAGTTCCAGTCGTTACTAACATTCGCATTTATTCTCGTTTGTGCTTTTTCGACCCTATCTACTTTATTTTGGTTTTCAACTCGCTTTTGGTTTTACTAAACGTTTCTTCAGCAGTTTTCAAGGTCGACAACATGACTTTTCAGCATGGTACGCACGGTTCCATATTTATTCAATATCCCATGTACATCACATGAGTAGGTATAAAAGAACTAAAGCAGAAGAAAAAACGTTACCAAGCCGCCAGTTCGAATGGAAGGGAATGAGATCCTCCACACTTATTTTACGATTAAATTTTGTTCATACTTTAACAGGCAAGTAAATGTACGCATCAGCATAGCAAAACTCTTATGTATTTTGACTCCGATGAAAAAGGTACTCTAACATAAGGGGGAATAGATTGCCTATTTGGATGAACCAGTGTATCAAATTTAGCCTCAAGGTAAAAAAAATTATTAGGAAAGAAATTTATTTTTCTCATCTGGTCTTTCGTTTCAACAATAATTAAGATGGAAATCAGTGAATTCTTCTTTTCCATGAATCATCTTCTAAATTATTTATTCGCATATTATGCCATATTTCCTCGGAAGTGCCTCAAAGCCACGCTTGACTGTGCAGCACGCATTGCCTCGAGCTAGGGGTACACTCTAGGAGCCACGCTCGAGGTGCCTGTCACCGCCAGTATCGTCTCACTTATTCGCCTCCCCTTGAACAATTCAAATAATTAACCATCTGGTGGCGATCTCTGAGCTTCGGTGGCTATATATATAAAAACAGATAATTATATATGCCCCGGCGTAAAAATTATACTGAATAAATGAATCAATGTTCCTCGGCCGTAATCCTAGCTACAAAGTCAGCAACACGTGTTATCAAAATCCGTCGTCGGTTCAGTTTTTAAGTAAGCCGAATTTCGACGTCTCTTTTTCTCTCGTGGGACTGGTCAATGAATTCGCGCAACTGAATTTTGTGCTTGGAATTCCGAAGTATCTTGAAACTCAATTGTTGTTTTCTTTGAAACGCACCTCGCAAGGGAAAATACCCCTATATTATGTACTAATGCACAGCTGCTACTTGTTTGGTTGGTTGATTGGTCCTTCTGTCACGCTTTTAGGAATTTAAGTAGAAGAAAATTCCTGAGTCCGCATTCCTAAGCTGATAGCGAGACGGTCAGATGAGGCAGTCAGTATCAATGATACTGAAAATAACATTATTTCATGTCAGAGCTCCCGTTAATATGAGGGCATCTTGAGAATTCACCATCATTTGTCCCGCCATTTTTGGCGAGGCGCGTCCACTAGTCTCACTGATAAATCGCTAGTTAAAACCACGTATCGAATAGAAATAAGTATACGTACGTTAGCCTTTAACAAAAATTATATACTATTGAAAACTCGACGTTATGGTGCTAATCAATCACTCGTACCGTAAATTGGTCTCTCCATCTTTAGTTTAAATTGAGGCCAAACTTGAGCAAAGTCGTCGAATGCGCTCTGCATAGATTCCTGCGATCTGGTGCAAGTGTTTCATACATGACTTGCTTAATGCTTGAGAAGATTATGAGAACAATATGTTCTAGTGTTGCATCATAAGTGCATGTAATGTATACTGTATGCGTGTGGTAGGAAGTCTCGTACCGATTTATGGAATAAACACGCTTAAAGGACAATATTTCCAGCCTACAGGCGGGCTAGAAATATTGTCTATCGAACTGTCTCCTGACTTAACTTTTGGATCGGCTGCACTTTACTTCCGTTCTTTTTTTATCAAAAGGGATTCCTCTGACTTGCTATACAGCAGCAAGTGGACCCTATTTGCTCTACTCTAATTTTAAGTTCACTATACCCTTTTCTAGCACGTGCTCAGCTTATCATGCGAGCAGCATCGGGCTAACACCAATTACAAAACCACTATTCCATCACCTGAAAGTTCTTCCACCCGAGCATATTAGCTCAAATTAAGGCCGCATTTTAAAGAGCATCATCAAAGTTGCATGTACGACTAATTAAAAGAGCAAGAAATCTCTACCGGCTCATTTTAAACAAACGTGTGTGCGGTTCCGTCGCGGTGGAAAGAGAGAGAGAGAGAGAGAGCGCTGATCAAGGCAGGCTAGCTCGGCTCACAATGAAATTTACTTTCGTTTGTAAGTGTAGCGGCGCGGCAGACTT
>VOMN01008647.1:0-22394 GCA_014899125.1 Orchestia grillus
AAGCACACTTGTGTGATGAAGCAGTTATTGTGATATCTCCAATTATTACTTTTAAATGTTCAAATCAATGTTTTCCCTCTGCTTATTTGTGTTGAAAAATAAAGCTGCTCTGCATTTTCCTGAATATGTATATAAATCTTGACAAAACACAAGTCCATGTGTGCCTATATAAGAGCACATAATATTTCGACATGCATGTTAATTCTGCAAGTGAAGTCATATGAGAAGGAATTGCAGCAGGTCGAATAAATGTACAATCGCTTCATGACAATACGTGTCATTAATTCAACCCATCAAATTGAATCGAATATTCACAATTGATTTTGAAGTTGCACGTCCCAATAGTGGCCCTTAAAATGAGGCGTCTAACTCTGCAGCATTACTAGGGTGCCATAAACGGCAGGTGCCATGCATCACCAGCGAGCCATAAATGACACGTGCCGGCATCACCAGCGTGCCATAAAAAACAGGTGCCTGCATCACCTGCGTGCCCCAAATGGCAGGTACCTGCGATGGTACCGAACAAATGAAGTGATGCGGTCCAATCTTAATACAGGTCGCTTCCCAGGCTTTCCTTTGTTTTTCTCACGTAATTAATTGAAAACATTCTAAATTAATGGAAAATCTAAATTAGTTTTTAAGTTTTATAATATCAATTTCTGACATTAATGTTTTTAGTTTATAGACGAAACAGATGTTGTATGAGATTTACTATTCAAGAATTGTTAAGATGATCATTTGTAAGGTTCGTTTCGGTCATAGTTTTGACATTAGGCATTTTCAAGAGAGAAAAGTTACCGTAAAGAGAAACAGAGAAGTTATCCAACATTCCTCGACAGTAATGGCTCTCAACGAAAAGTTGAACTAAAGTTGAGTTAGTTGACTTTGAGTTGGTTGACGTGATACCTCATGTTATGTCAGCAACCGCTTTGTGTTTTTGTGCACTTGATCGCACGTGAAGTACCTGTGCGACGTAGAGAAACATGCGCTATAATGAACTCGTAGCACATGCGCATTCATCGAAACACTACATCGGCGTATCAGTTTGCCCAGACAAATCGGTGTACTGCCAATTTGTGAACAAAAAGTTAGCCTTCAAAACCAAGAAAAAAATTATATACTAAAAACATTCTTCGTTCCTCCTATTTTTTAAACGTTTTTCTTCATTCGAAGTTAAGTTTACTAACTATGTTATGGCATGATCGAAACATCACTCCTTTTACGTTTTAGGTTTTTGCGATATCATGTTCGTATAAAAATACCATTTCTTACATCAAAAATAATAATGAACTAGAGCAAAGTTAACCTAGTTTTAACTAGAAAACTTGTCTTGCTGTACCAGAAGTTAAACTAGAAATCAAACAGAAAATTTTATTCGTGCAAACAAACATGTGTAAATCAAAAGAAAGTAAGTTTTGCTTCGCACGCACCGGATCACCGGACAAATCTGACAAATTTCACGGGGGCGGACGTCTTCTCTGTATTGCTATTTTCTGATCTGTTACTTCCCTTCTGCTTCTTGGTGAGTCAGAGCTACGACTGACTCACGTTCGAAACGTTCTTCATGAACTCGTGCCGTGTTCTAACTCAGACAAAACTTCTACGTATTCCTAGAACTTTCTTTCCTGAAATTCAAAAAACATCAACAATGACTAACTTAGCAGCCAGCAGTTCATTTTCAGCTCAAAGCGAACAGGAATTCACAAGGGAAGAGAAATAAATTATTGCACTAAAATCCGGATATATTAAATGCTATCTCGTAATTGTTCGTCATGGTAACTGTGATATTCGATTCACCGTATTGTCACTCAATCTATAATTAGGATCACGTCTTGGTCATGTTTTAGTTAGTGTTGTATGAAGTATTCTTCAAAGAAATCGAATTTAATTATCTATCTTACTTTTCATTAAATGGTCACAAGAAGCAACTCATGTTAACTTTTTGGATAAGTTGCATCTAAAATAAAAAAGATATACTATGTTCTTATTCTAAGTGTTCCTTGTATGCATTACTTAAATGAACAATAATTATTGAGAGCCAAGAAATGTGAAGACTTGGACCACACGCTCCTGGGGTCATCCAAGCATGGCGCACGGGCCGTAGATTAAAGATTGTTTTGGCAGCTGTCGATCTGACTCATGTTCAACTTCTATCTTCAGTCCAAATGCAACTCTGCAGCCTTGCCGTCTGTAAAAATGTATACAATTGTGTACTTATAATCGAACTTCTTAGAATATCCTCATGGGGCTGCTTCTAGATAGTCAAAATTTTTACTGCGAACTTACAATTTTTGCGAGTTACTTAAACCTTAGGAGCCTCAAGAGACTTTCAGATCATCGGTGGTAGGGCAGAGACACACGGCGTTCAGTGCGCAGTAAATCTTTCCCCCGTCTCCTGCGGGTAACATTGTTTTGTTGCTTTAGTACGGGATTCCGCATTATTTATCGAGGAAAGAAGAAATCCTCACATAGAACGAAATTAAACAACTTTTAGCGAAGTAATTATTTACCTTGTTAGATGAAAGTTAAAAATCATCATATTCCTAATATCATAGCAGTGCACTTATTTTCTCATAATGCACGTAAGGTGTATTAAAATTCAGATACAGATTAAAAAACCATTGGTATTCCACGTTTCAGTGGCTGAGATTCATTTTTTCATATATTGTGACCAGCAGTTACTCATAAAAGCTGCAGTTCTTCAAAGGAGCGTTTTCACACAAAAAAAATCATTCTCATTTGCCATACTTATTTAAAATAACACTCATGACTTAACACATTTTTGTTTCACACCTATTAATATAATGATATAGGTAAAAATTGAAATAAAGAGACTGAAAATATATGATTGGGCTTTATTTATGAGTGCAAAATGTGACAAGCCTGCAAAAGTCTTTCTGCGTTCACATAGAATTTGTTGTCAAACTTTTTCCAATTTCAATGAGCAATTGTATGCATATCAACGTATAATATTCTTTGCATTCAAACTGAGTGTGATCCTTAACTATAATGGGATCTTTGATTGGAAAACAGGCCATTTGCTCGGGTTCTGCACAGAAAAGATGTGTTATCCCCGTCCTTTTCGTAGACAAATCTGTGCAATGGATTCTACCCATTGACGCATCAGTAGCGAAGTGCTTTGTACACGTTGAAGTTTTCTAACCAAATTCTGAAGTCAAACATTGGGAAGACCAAAGAGGACTTCTTGTCTTCTTTTATCTTCACGCGAATGTCCCTGAAAAAATATCTTAAAACGCAGCAAAGGGAATACCTGTTTGTTGGATAAGGAATAAACGTACAACTACTGAACTAATTATGTACTCGTAAATTAATTCAGAGACTATGACGCATTAGTCGCAGTAGATTGAAAGTTCAACTCACAATGAAGAATTTATTCCTCAATAAGCTCTTTGCTGCGGGTTCCTGGGGAGTAAATTTGATTGTGGGCATTAACAGCAAAGTATCAATATTTCACGTTTTTAAGTAGTCCGCAGCAAATAATTTGTACTAACTCAGAAGTTAATTTTTAAATATCCTTGGCTACTTATGAATAACGATCTACTTAAATGAAACTCTTTTCGAGTTTTTTAGTTCTTTGTGGCTTTAGTGTATATAATCAATATCAGTTAAGTAGAACAGTTACTTTAAATTACGGTGACGTTCAACTGTTGATGTTTAAAGCACTATAAATTCCACAGTGAGAAGCTTGTGTTCAGCTCAGAACTCGGCTCAGAGCATTTCAGTCCTCGCCAACAGCCTTTCCTACGCATTACGACCCACTTAAATCGAGTTCTTTATCACATTTTCTAGTTTGTGACGTCAGTGTGTATCATTAGCACCAGCCAATTAGGAGCCACTTGACATGTGCCGTAGAGACCGTCGTGAGACGTAGCCTGCCGCCTCACCACGGCACGGTAACTCTCAGGTGGTGAGTGCCTCTGCGATTATTTTTGGCCTTAGAGGTAAGCCTGGCATCCAACTTACCCGGGCGTGCCAACCCCGCCGTCTCGTTGCCTTACAAGGTTCTTTGGTAAGCTCTTAGGTCTCCAATTGCTCGCTTCCTGCTCTGCCAAATGAAGCTCAGTCATTGACGAATGTTTCTGTTTGAAGAGCCTCCGAGATAATCAAAACGGTGAGAATTAAAAAAAGTGATTCCTACTTTTCAGTTTCTATAGTGTCAGGTTTCAAATTGAGTGCAGAAGAATATTTTGGAATATTTTTTTAATCCATTTGGATATTTGGTTTCATTGCCAAGTTAATGAGACCAAATTACGTGCTACCCTTGATCTGATATTAGAAATGAAATAATACAGTCAGCAAAACTCGAAATCACATTCACATTATATAATCCGTTAAGATTACCTTTAATGCAGTTGCTAAGCTGCTTTCGAAGAAAAATAGTTATCGAATTCATTACAAATTGACTTCTTAGCCTTAACCACTAGCATTGGTTTAGTTGAGTACTGAAGTTTCCAAACAGGGCTACGCACGTCGTAATGAGGGCACATGGGCATGACCACACCTTGTCTGAATGCTGCAGGGCAGAACCCTCGAGAGTGACTGTCAAAACAGGTGGTTGTCTCGGGGGGCTTCTTCTGTCTAATGGCCGATGTGTTGCATTGCCAAGACAGAATAATCCCAATCTTACCTGAAATTCACAAACGAATTGTTCTATGAACGTCCTAGACCTTACAGAGAAACTGTTCATTCTATTTGCAACAGATAAGTAGTTCTGTTCTGTATTGCCTGATATGGTTTAAATATTAGCTTCCCTATATTTCATTAAGGCTTATGAAATATGCTATATGAGAAATGTTTCATCCTGAGTTCATTTTAAGTTTTATATGTGAATTAATTGAAAAATATAAAAATCTATAATTTCGCAGAAAACGAAATGGATCATTCCAATGAAAATTATTCAGTTCAGGTATTCAGCTGACCATCAGAAGATTTAAACAAATTCCTACTGTGTTTTAAATCTAAAAATTGTGTTTAGGCCTCAAAAGTTTCTCATGCCTTTCGATAACGTGTGAGTTTTTGACTAGTTTTATTGGGTCATTAGGCGCGAGACGCTACCTCGGTAAATGTTATGCAACATTTACTGATTTTGGAAAAGACTATCTCGCTTTAGATATATTCTGTACATGTTTTTTTCTCAAGCCATGTAACCTTGATAATGTGGCATCGTATGCCATACATTGTTACTGTCTATTGAATGCTTCAAGAACTTCGAATAGTTAGTTAAATACGTAGACTGTTATCCGTAGACTTTCAACGCGTTGAATTTTTTGAACTGGAGTTGTTCATGTAATAGAAATTAAAGGTATTTATGGGATAGTTTAAACCCATCTAATCCGGCAAATTAAATTAAATCTTTTTTAAAATGCCATACTTAAACTGCTCACTTGTGGCCAGATAGAACTGAGTAGAACGTCGCTGGTTGCCTACCACTGTTTTGACCTTTGAAAATATGGCTACAACATAGGCCATAAAGCAGGAACATACCAAGCAAAAGCTACCTTAAGTTTAGTATGAAAACTAGTGTGGTTACTGCAGATGCCGTCTGGATGGAAAGGGATTAATAGAGCGAGGCGGTTATTCTCATCTTCAGAATTTACCGAATCGACGTTGCATTAAACATTTACTATTTCTTTCTCTGACTTTCAGTTGGCTTTCTTACACGGACAAAGTTATAAATGCATTCTTATCATCATCATCATGGTTATCAACTTGCAATTTACCAGTTTAGCCTAATTATTTTTAACCATTTTTTTTCCTTAAATAAACTAAAGAAATAATTTGTAGGAAATCTTAAAATATTCTTTCGAATAATAACCGGTCGATTGAGGACGCACAAATTACTGTTCAAATTCAAATATATTGGGTTAATTATGTTTGTTCTGAGCCTGAAGACGACTTAGCAGGGACTAAAAATTATTTATCAGATGATAAATACCATTACTTTTTAACAAAGCAAATGTTTGAGCAAAAAAATGAACTTCCGTAGAGTTAGTTCTGAATCTAATTCTAACTTCTTATTCTAATTAGGACTTGAAAAAATTTCCTGAGGTAAGGGCCATGTGCTTTATATAGATTTTAATATCATAGTTGTGCTCGATGATGTACTGGAAACTTTTGGTTAAATATTTCCAAATGTTTTCATATAGATTTTAATATCATAGTTGTGCTCGATGATGTACTGATATTCCTTAAGCTTGGTGTACAATGATCTTTACAGTTTTGTTATATTTTCCCTAATTTCGTAACAAAAATTAACAGAGTATAGCATCATAGGAAGCTAAAATATAGGCAAAAGTATCCCTTCACTATAGAACGACAAAAACTTATCTACTACTTCTACAAGAGCATCATTTCCTATCTGCTGATGGGAGCAGCAGTGTCGTACACGGTGCAACATTCCAAATCGATGAGACGCAGAAACGTTTTCGCAGATCGAGAAGGTTAACTGTGTGAAGATTTCCGCCAAGCGTCACCCCACTCGAGAACTAAAGTATTGCGACAGAGCAGCACAGCTCTCACGTCTTGACCTGTCAACGGTCACAGTCGATACACAGGATTGTGGACGGTGGTTGCATTCACACGGCCACACTGATCGTGAGAATGTACCGCCGGCCACCTGGGTAGTGACCGTTAACAAGTTAAAACATCTGCCATTTGTGCCCAACGATTCAGGCAGAACTCTTACGATGTGCTTTGTGAAAGCCTGGCGCTCGTCTCACGAGCTAGACAGAGACTAAGGTCTCGATAATTGTACCGATTCTCAACTTTCGTACACCTTGACTCATTCACTATAGAAGAACCAGTTTTATCCACGGGAAAAGTTATTCTTTAAAGATTGAATAATACTTTTGTCACTCTTTTTTAGAAAATATGGACTCATTTTTTTCATTTAGCAACGTTTTGTTTTGACTACAGGTAAGATAACGCAAAAACACTTGTTTATCATTTTTTATTAAATTTTCAATTATTTTGAAGCCTGAGTAAGTCCACACTTGCAAAATATTGTGCTTTAATATATTTCATAATGCTCTATAATTTGTAGTCGTTCATGGATGTTACAATTATGTAATTTTTTTAGGAATTTACTGCATATAAAGTTCAGTAGCACCAGGTTTGGGCTTACGAAAGTTCATCAATCAAATAATAACATGCTCAGATGGTACTAATGCAGTAAAATTCTAAACAATTTCATCAGGAAAACACTGCATACGATCGAAAAAACACGTTACCGTGTCAACAACGTTGAAGTTCAAGTCTGCTCGCAAGATACTGAGTGAGTTTTCCTCCCTCTAAAGTCAGTGACAAATGAGATGAGAATCAAACGCTCGCACATTCGAACAAAGCATCGAGAAAGTTCGGTGCGGCGCCCTGCCGACGGCTGGGTGGGCAGGTGCATGGGCGTCGAGGGCTATTCTCGACCAGCCTTGAGCCTGACGAATGCTCTGCCGCTCTTCATGCTCTGGTAGTCATGAGTGCCGATCGGGAGATGGCACAGAGGGGCGTCGGGTCAAAGAGAAAAAGAATTCTGCACTTTTTCATTAAATGTGCAATAATTGTGTATATTTTGCCATTTTAGGTGCCTGATAAAGCTGTGTATCATACGTTATTGTTTGAAATTTTGCACACTGACACGCTATTTTTCGAATCTTTGCATTACCGTAACAAAACGGCGAAGAAGTTATGATTAATTTGCATGATTATTATTGATCTTGTGAGACATCAGTCATCGTAAAAACTATCTTATGGGAGAAACTTTTGCGATGTGCGATTTATCGGTAAAAAAGTTCCTTTAAATGCTCACTTTAAAGGCACTCATGACGGCCGAAGCTTGACTCCCTTCACGCACTGACAGACGTTTAGAAGCTTACGTTCTTGGATGAAGACTTTCTTGAAATTCTGAAAAATTTAAAGGCGTCCCCAATGATGGAACTAGAACGTGCGTACAACTTTCTGTACAGGCAAAGGTTCGCTGTAATTTTTGTCCGTGATCGTAGAATTAGCACTCGGTCGACTGATCCTGAATCTTCAAGAAATGTTTGAGAAATTGAACACTATTTCGTCTCTTTCAAACCAGCATAAAGTCATGAAAAGCTGCGTTCATAGAAAATTAGTCGTTAGAGTAAATTTTGCGCTGGGTACTCTGCAGTTACAAATGGAACGTAATGCGTTTGTCGAATTAAAATGAAAGGATATCCGGGCAGTGAGAATCATGAGGCCAAAACCGTCGAATAAACATCATAACTAAATGTATACAGTATCGATACTTCCGTGTTCATTATTTACGGACATATTTCAAAACAACGGTGTAGTCATCCTGACTGTTCCAGTACCCTGAACCGATCATCGTGCATTAATAGGAGTGGTGAACGTTGGACTCTTGGAAGTCAACCGATAGCCAAAGGTCAGGAGTCAAAATCTTTAAGATGTCAGCTTTAAAAAGTTATTAATTTCACATGTCGAAACGAACAATTGAAGTCCATTCCACAGCAGTCAAATGAGCACAGCGTTAGTGCAAGAGTTGTTAGTTATCCTGGGAGTGCTGAATCATCTGCATGCCTTCTTGTATTTCCATGCCTGACTACCAGTAACCTGTACGTCAAAACCTTGAATGAGGGTTTGTCGAGTTGACTTCCTTAGCCGTGTGTTCCTCTAGAAAATAAAACAGAACGGTTGTGACATTTTTTTAAGCTTGGCAATTTCTTCACCCTGTTTTCTTCCTACAAAAACCGATACTCAGTGCTTTCTTTCAAAAATTCTCTAATGACGCTTACTTTCTCTCAATCTAAAGTCAGAAGGAACATAACCCTACTACCTTGGGTTGAGATTGTCAGCATGACTTTAACAATTAAAATTTCAAACTGAGGCGCTATTTTTTCGCTAGGTATATATAACGTTCGTGTAATGTACGTGTGCGTAAAATTCATGCAAATATCACACTCGAAGTTTTCTTCTTTACATCAATTTTTTCGACTATACCTCCTGAGACACCTTCTCTTTTTCGTTTGAAATACCAACAGTGATGCGACTCAGCAGCTTTATAGTCGAGATTCATGCACATTATTATTTTTCACGCACCTAACACTGATTACTTTTCTTTCAGTTGTCTGTGTGACAGTGTCCTTACTTTTCTTGGCGCTTCGCTGATTGTCTTGCTTCGCTAAATTTGCAGGCAAGTAATTCAGTTTTTCCTGATTTTCTTCTCCATGTGGATCTATTTTTGACTGATACTTCTGCACTTTGTACTCTTTCTTATCCCTTTGAGTATATTCTTGGATATCGAGGACAACGTCTGTGAAGCAATTTAGTGAAGTGTTAATAAAGCTGTCTTTTTTTCTATCAGGTGCGAGCAATCCTTAAGAGAGAGCGTATCAAGTAACAATATGTATTACTATCCAGCTCACTACGAGGCTCGCTACGAACCCTACGACTACTACAGCTACTACGACAGCTACAAAGACTTCCGCCCGAGATACGTGACCACGCGCTACTACATCGGCAACCCCTACATCACCAGTTACAGCGACGGGCGTTTCGAGCTGCTGCGACGCACGCCGGTCTACAGGAGTAGGTCTGTCGAAAGGGAAGTAAGTCCTCCTAGATCCTTCCGGGCTTCCAGCGTCCCGCGGGAAGTCTCTCCTGCACCAGAAAACCTGAAGCATAGCACCAGAGCGTCCAGCGTGCCTCCTACAGAATCTTTCACACCGTCCATCGTACGCTTCACGCCTAAGTTGTCCAACACCTCGGCTCCGGCCACAACTTTCTCGTACTACTCCCGCCTGCCGGACGTCCCAGGAAAGATGCCTGAGCAGCCCAAGCGAATGTTCACCGCAAATCCGGTGTCATTTGGACCTAGGGTGTACACCAGCCTTTCAGTATTTCCTACCATGAGACACTCATCATACAACCTCATGGCCCCCATCGACCGGTACAGGTACCGCACTGTCCCTACCAAGTCGTACAACACGTACCCCAGCACGTCGTACTACAGCTACCCAACGCCCACCAGGACCACCTCGAGCGCGTACCGTCAGAGCGACCTGTACCCAACGCGCTTCCAGATAGACAGGCTCACGTCCCCAAGCGTCGAGCGCTTCTATGCTGGCCGCCGGACGCAGTACTAGGGCCAGGAATTAAATCTTAGCTTTGAACCAGTTGTACAGGAAGCCCAAGCAGGATGGGGTAGCTGACCATTCTCGCAAAACTGTCACCACAGTGACAGCTTAAGACACAAGAGAGTAGAGAAAAATACAGCTGCGGAAACTGGTGTGACATCTACGTGTGAGAAAATTTCAACCGCCTTCGGATGACGCTTTTCGGCTCAGACAAATTTTTGGGAACACCTTCAATTGTTGAGTAACGCTAGTCTCACTCACTGCCGTGCTGCATTATTTATTTCAGTATTTCTGCTGTCTTAGCTTATGTTTCTGTTCGCATTAAATTTGTTGAGGAACTTCCTCCTAGAAGTGACCTCCAAGTTAATTTCAAACCATTTATTTGCTGGTGTGAGGTAATTTAAGCTTATGTTGCCAAGTCTTTTTCTTCTGTCAGACATGACCAGAGTCCTTTTAGAACGGAAATAAAATGCCGTATTGGAAAAGAAGTGAAGTCGCGCTGTGGGTCCAAGTTATAGGTTGGGAGGTAGCGCGTGTTTCCACCCTATAACTTTACCTTCACAAAAACCCCCTCAAGGGGCTTAAGACGCTGGACTACTCCCGTTAAATGTCATTCGGAATCTTACACAAGGATATGTAAGTTAGAAACAACTGCTAAGCTTAGCAAAAGTTTTTCATTTCATGAGGCATTCCTTCCCAAATTACGACATTATTTAGCTTAAGAAATATCGTCAGAGATGTTCCATCATGTCTATTTTCTTTATTTTCGCTTCTTTCTACGACTTCGACTACTTTCTAGTTTTTATTTAACTTGTTACTTACTGTATCTTTCGATCGAGTTCTCTTTTCATCATTGTACACATTGAAAAAATAGGCCTCGCGTACTTTGCGTAGTAACGCCCTTGTAATGCACGCATCAACAGGAATTTTCCTTAAAAATTTTTTGAAATTAAAATCAACATTCAATAATCTGTTTTTCTATTATCCGCTAGGAGATATTCCCAAACAAAAATGTCGTCCACTCAAAGGAAAAATCTATCGAAGTTTACGAGAGGCGTTCAACCGTAGCGAGGGAACCCGCTGTGTGGTTTGAATGCTTACCAATAATGATAGCAACGAGTGACGACATTCCTGGGAACACATCATGCATGTTACTGTTACTACAGAAAGATAAGTTTCAGGCATATCGAAGGTTGGACTACTGAAAAGAGTGAGAGGAGCTTTGTATCGCATATATAAAGATTGTATTGTAAGAACTAACGTGAGACTGAAATAAATGGAGAACATATAGGTCAACAAATGTTCCCGAGCCCATATGGGGACCATGCTTGCTTTTAGTCTTCATTTTCGAGAGACGTCATTTGCTATACTATCGACAACCAAAGCAAGCCAAATCGTCAACAAATTGTTTCAAAAATTCCAACAAAAAGCTTCCATTCAAAAACAAATCTGTAACGAGGGTTTCTTTCGAGACAGGGGGATTCAAACTACAGAATATCAAGCTGCGTCCAGGTAAAGCAAAATCACAGGAACACAGGCATCGATGTATTAAATGAATCCAACAACTCGCAGAATGAATAAAACTTTCGACAACCAAGAAAACCTCATTTTCAGATTCAGAAACCAACGGGCCTACACAAGGATACAAGGTCCGTCTGTGTGAATTACTCATGCTCGATAACTTAGGAGAGCTAGGATAGAGACAACATCTCCTAGTTCAATAAAATATAGATTGCTCAGAACGCGATAAAAAACTAGAAATCATGTCATAAAAAGACCATGAGTATGAAATGGGAAGAAACTATAAAGCAACTAAAATTTTTTGATACGAAGCTGCTGCTTGTTGCACCATGCTACTGTCACACAAAGCAGCTCAACTTTGAATGAGATGATAACGTAGTCTTTTGGGTTACTATTTGAAGGGCACGGTAGAAATCCAGGCAATGAATCATCGGGAAGCTAAAAAATGATAATTATCATAATTTGTAGAGACGTAATTGAGGCTAGCAGACTGACGCAACATTTGCACTGGGGTAAGAATTTACGGTAAATGCATCCCGGTAAACGCGAATTTTACCTAATGAAATTTTAGACAGGTGAGACGAACATAACAAAGCAGACATAATTCTGAACGAACAACCTGCTTAGCAGAACACGACCCCGAGGACAGTAGAATTAGACGCAGATGGTTTAGGGTATCGTTGCATAGCATTACTGACCCTAGGGACGCTGATGAGGACACCTACTGCCAACACAACCTTGTTGCGTGAGGCTAGAAAACCTTTCATCTCCGAGATGTGCTTAGTATACGTAATAATTTTTTACCACTATCACGGAGAAGCGACCATATTTGGCATGAAACGATACCATCAGAACACGGATGCTAACTGAACGCAATTTGACATGAACACCTGAAAGTGTCTGAGTAACATGACCAGTCACGGGTAGACCGGCCCATAAATGAAGACGCAGATGGCGCAGTGTTTTGATCAGCGGCCGATTTCTGTCAAACCGCAACCGAGGCCATTGAGAGCACCATAACGCTGGCTGGCCCATGCCATCTACATGAAATGTGATATAAAAAGGGCGAGAAGGAACCAATTAGAATGGACTTTAGAGAATGAGGAGGCTATACACACGGTGCGTTCCAACACAGGATCCCCTGGTCACAGAAAAATAACAAAAAAAGTCCGGTTGCGCTCATAGCTGTCCTCGCTCCCCGTTTCGTTTGGAAGCACAGGCGCCAGAGGGCTTTTCACTTTGCCCCTGCGAACGCTCGCACAGCAGTCAACGCACGGGAACTGATACAAAACACGGCAGAAGCAGTCGCAGATTTATCAAGTATCGAGCCAAAGAACAATTGGAAACGTAAGCTAGTGATGAGCAGCGTTATTTCTTTGTGACGATCTGAATGACGTCCTCATCGTGGGTGTTGTGGTGAAGGCCAACTCGTTGAGGGTTGAACTTTGTGCTCGTGCCCTGCACAAACATGATATCTTTACTGCAAAGTTCACTACACTCAAATATAAGATCATAATGCTAATTTGAAGCTCCCTATCCACATGAAGTTTGATCCAAAGACAACGAAGAGATGAGACCATTTAGGGTGGACTGTAGAGAATGGGGAGTCTACACACTGTGTGTTCCAACGCATGATCTCCTGCGCATAGAAACACAAAGTGAAGTATGAAGAGGAAAAACAAGACAAAGAGATAGCTAATAAGGTGTGAAAATTGAGAGAAGTAAAGTGGGCACGAAAGCTATGAGTCTCGAAGGCTAATCTATAGCTGAAGTAACCTGATCACTACACTCAAATGCACTCGCACGATCTGAAGAGAAAGAGTTCACTTAGAACGTCGATTTTCTTCCGTACATTAACGCGCTTCCTGAGAAATGACCACTCAGGGTAAAATGACCCTTACAAAAATACCATCGTGGTAGGAAACGTGTGGAATAGGGAGTCGCTCATACAACAGCTCTACAGAAAGAGGCTATCTAATACAATAGCTTGTTCTGAACAACACTCCACTGCTACTTTTTGGATGAAAATTGCGGAGAAATGTGCTGTGCTTCGATACATTTTTGACACAGGCTTTCAACCAGTTAATAATCACTGCCTTGATGGCCAGCGGTGCATTCACACAGTCACTGCCAATTACACAGAGTATGCGAATCATCCAAGGCCTCTACATATACCGAAGGTGATCGTTGGCAGAGTAATCCAAAAAGCACTAAGGGGCCGACCCAGGAGGGCAGTGACAGGCGTCATTAGAGAGATCACTCACCCACACCAAGGCGTATTTGAAGACTGACACGATGGAGCGATGGATGGCGTGACAGACGTGTTCCACGGTCGAGCCGCCCCGCATGATGATCGGGTCGCTGAAGTCGGGGGGCGAGCCAGGCTTCTTTGTATATATCCTGAGCATGGCCAGGCTCTCCCACATACGCTCCAGCAGGTAGTCCAAGTTAAGCTTCAAGTTGCAGCTGAAACGACAAGCATTTTTACCCCATTACTACCAAAATTATTGTCTAGTTGACGAATGTTTTTATACATGGCACATAATTTCTCTCACTTAGCATTGGGTGTAAATTAGACGAAAACAGTAAGCGTACACCTCCTGCTGACAGGTTGTACTCTTGTTTGAGCAAGTACACCATATATGAAGCAACGTAGAAGCAGCGTTAGTGGGCCGAGCCCGGTACATCGTGTAAGTAAAGGGCTACTTAACACTTCACACGCACACACATCCTACAAATACGTGTAGGTTAAGTTTGACATCAGCAACGCATTACGCGACAGTAAACCTGTGCCTCATGAAGAAATTAGGTGAGAAAAAGATTTATGTACATCCCCAATAATGGAAATTCGAACAACGAAATTCAGCAGAAATATGAGTGACTCTCGCTCAGCATTTGAAGAACTTTTTACTGAGACTGCAACGACTATGATAAGTATTTTTATTGCAACCCCGCCAAAAACGATACACCGCAAATGTGCACCGCACCCAAAAAAAGAACAAAATTCCCCCAAACGCACTACATTCAAAACAAAGTTACATTTGAAGGATTGAAATCGTTGAATGATGGTAAAAACAGTACAGCAAATATTCAGAAAGACCATTATATCGTTTCTTGATAGCTAGATAGAGATATCGCCAATCTCAAAGAAACAACGTGAATGCATATAATTACGACACAGAAAATCAAAATGAGTACACAAGTGAATGACATGTAACCACTAACGAGCTGCATACGAACAAATTAGGTAGAAGACTCAACCTTCAATTTGATGGCGAATAAGTTGGAGAACAGATGAGCGTACATTACCTGACGACGATACAGTTGGGTTGGTGAGCTATCCTGTTGATCTCCTCAATGGAGATCTGGTCGACCTTGTTGTAAACATAGAGGCAGTTGATGTACATGCGGTTGCCCGAGATGACATCTATGAGCTCGTCAGCACCGCAGTCTTCACGGAAGATAACCTGCCCAGGTGAGGCACAACTCCAGCATCACGGTCGCTAAGACACAAGTCAGTTTGGGCTCCTACATTGTACATAATCACTTGAAATGCACGAAAGCATTCGATGAGATGAATATTTCGTTCGGAAATCGTTGATGTGATGCAGTAGCCACAAAACGGATGTCTTTGTCTACGTATTAGAATGACTCCGAGAAGGCCATCGTGAAACCTCCACAGAGAGAAGAGTAATTCTCAAGAGAAGGAGCAAGATTTGAAGGACGCCCCTTCGCTCTTGTGAGTCAGGCCATACCGGTCAATGAGAAATAATAAATGCAATTTGCTACACCTTAGTCGGTCAAACAGAACAATTATCTCAGCAAGGGCTACTAGCATTAGGGTCAAAAACATCGAAAACTTTATTTCAAATGCCTAGTTTGGCTACACAGCAGAAAATAAACGGAATAAAAAATGCCACACTAACCTCAGCATTGAATATCTTATACTCATGCAGGATCATCTGCACCATCTTCTCGTCTACTTTGGTCAGGGGACAAGTCGCGTTGAACTTGAGGCCGCCCATTTTCTTTTGCTTGAAGTAGATGCCTGCAACCCAATTTTTGAATCAGTGATCAACCATTTTAATGCTACTCAAATGGCACCAATAAATGAGAAGTAATGAATCAAAAATTAGCATTTCTACCAGAAATGGAGTGAACGTCGCCACTCTTTAATAGAGAATATAACAGCAATACTGTGTTCCTTTCAACGCTACAAGTCATATTGAAAAAATTCAAGTTCATAAATTGTTAAGTCCAACGTCCATTATTCATACAAGGTATTAATACAGTGGAAGCACATTTATGCATTTAGAATAATTCATCTTTGTGAACCACAGTTCAAATTTTTCTTAAGCTGCACTGAGCCATGAGCGGCGTCTGTTGGTCCAGCAGGGGCACGACAACACTGCAAGGGAACTAGCTCACTGCAGCTGTCATGATTGAATTCACAATATTTACGTGTTCAACTTGTGTACAACTCGGTCTAAATTATAAGCTGGAGCTTCTACAATCATTAAAAATTTTGGCCCCTTTCAAGCTTTCACCAGTTTCGCAAAATCTATGAGACGCCTAAAGTTGCACATGGGAAGAGATGTGCAGTAGAAGAGGAAATTCTTTACTGCTACTTCACCCTAGAGCTATCACTCGCCTGGTCTCTTTTTATTGAGTCTGATGCCGACACTCTCGAGCTCAGCGGTGAGCAGCTTCTTCTGCACGTCTCCCTTGGAGGCGTCGAGCATCATGAGGACCAGGTCAGCGGTGCGGGCCACAGCAATCACCTGGGATGCAAGCCTCAGGTATTAATGCAACAGGTAATCCATACAATCAACACCAACAGCATAGCAAAGAAACTGGTGTTACTGAAATTAAAATGCCATTGCCACAAAATCAAGAAAATGAGCTCCTGATACGTTCTGAGCTTAATGAAAGAAATGCCTTTAACAGATGGGTGCAGCGTCCCGAAAAGATGGCTTTTAAATTATTTTAACCTAGCACAAGGCTTGCGAGCACACATCTTCTAGAAAGTTTCATTCTTAGCCAGAAAAAGCGCTGTACTTGTAGAACCTAAAGCAGTGTTGGGTGTACATCACCTCTACTGCGTGCTCTTAAAATACTCTCATATAATTGAGACCGCAAAGATATTAATGGTGCTCACGAAATACTGAACAAAGGTAATGAAGGCTGAATTATTGAAACTGGAGAGAACCTGCTTCGATGAGTCCATATTTACAAGCATGACTATTTGTCATGCACACTGCACCGTAATTTCTGACGCATCTGGGCCACCAATTCTGTGGATGAATTGAATCAACATGCTTGGCCACTCTCATCAGGATAATTATCCTTGTTTTAAATTACAGAAAATAAATTATATATAGTACCACATAAACAGGAACTACATCGATGAGTTACTGGCTCACACACATTCTCCATTTCGATTTGTGCTGCACAGCCTCACAAGCATGTTTCCCATTTCTTCATCCAAACCTTCGTAGTTCCAATAAACCATTACATTTTTTCTTTTTTCTTTTAAAGTGCTGTTCCCTATATCGGCAAAGAAAAAAGTATGCGCACTCATTCCTAGAATAAAAGTCAAAATGATTACAACCACAGTTTTTCTTCTTCCTCAAAAGCTACAATTTACTAACCTGTCGTCCACGTCCTTTGCCCTGCGAAGCACCTTCGATAATACCAGGCAGATCGAGCAGCTGGATGTTGGCCCCCTTGTACTCTATGACCCCAGGGATGCAGGTCAGGGTCGTGAACTCGTAGTTAGCAGCAACGCTCTCGGTGTTGGTCAGCGTGCTCAGTAGTGTGGACTGGACGTAGGCACATAAGGAACAAATGTTATATACTTAAGATACATTTTAGAGATGTCGTAAGTTGCTGTAAAAGCAGGCTGCAATTGAATAAGAACACAAAGATATACACTTGAAATCTTTGCATGCATTTGACACAAGGACACAAGAATATCATCCAAAATATTCACTCAAGCAACAAAAACACTGTGCTGGTGTTCCACACCAATAAAAACATTGACATTCGAATAGTGTGACTCCATCAGGATTAGGAGCAATGACTTTGGTTTTGCTGAGGTACTAAATGCATCAATTGTTATCTCCAACTAGGTACTTTTATTCTCTCTAAACTACCTTTCTTTCATCTTTAGTTGGTTTCACCTCACTTACCTTTCAGAGAAAACTTTGATTGGGTATAATTATGGCAATGCAGCGCAAAACAATTTCATAATTTCCCGGTATCATACTTTTTGAGTTTGATGAACTCATCACTTGGTTGCTGCCAGTAGCAGTAATTCATCCTCCTGTTTGAGTCATATCCAGTGCCATCTAGGTCTATCTACTAAGTAGGCTGTTCCAAAGAACAACAATTACAATTAGGTGACACCGTCGCGTTTTAAAGTTTGAAGGCCAACAATTATCACTCATGTTTGCAGTCTCTCTCCCATAGATTCATGGTTTTCAACTTTGTTTCCAGAGAACATGATTTTATTTTTATGTGGTGCATTGTAGAGCAGTTGACAACAAAGAATTATTGTGGAAACATTCTATTCAAACTCTGTGCTCTTTATGAAACATCCTATCTTCACCTGGCTTGCACTAGTAACTTTGTATGCACAAGTACTGAAGTTAGGCAGAATGAATGCCTCACTTTTGTGTAATTGAATGAAACTCTTCCTATTATAACTCTGAGGCACAACACAAAAACACTTTCGTTACTCAAGCCTACAGCACATAATACACTACGATCTCTCTTAAGAATCAAGCATCATTGAAAAATAAATGCCAATATATTTGTATATTTTCATTAGTTCAATATTCCAATTCTCTTTATGGATCATTTATGTTCAAATATATGAGCCACAGAGACAACACATATTTGTGCTCCAATTTCCTTTTTTAACTGGTCAACTACAATTTTTCCTTATGCTAACACACCATGCATCAGTTGCACAGTAACATCAGCAGTAAGAGTTTTACTCACCTTACCAACTGAAAGAAAGCCATGCTACTTACATCAGCTGTACCTACTACTTACATACATAAACTGTACAGCAACACCAGCAGTATTAGGATATTTACATACATTAGCTGCACATGCTACTTACATACATCAGCTGCACATGCTACTTACATACATCAGCTGTACAGCACCATCAGAAATAGGTTTAACTGAACATGCCAACTAAAGGGTAGCCATCAAATGTACAGCAACATGGACAAAGGGAGGTGTACTTACCTTACCAACTGAAGGGAAACCAATGAGGGCAACTCTGGCATCCCCACTTTTCATGACATCAAAGCCCTCTCCCTTCTCCCCCTTCTTGCCAGTAGGCTCAAGCAGCTGCGTGCGGTACTTGGCTAGCTTGGCTTTGAGCACGCCCAGATGGTACTCCGTGGCTGCACAACAGCCCAAACATTAGCAATGCACTACTGCACAGGATTCTTAATATTTTTTTTATGTCAGCCACCCCTAAAAGAACAGAACTGGATCCTTGCACCCTAACAAATGTAAAATAATTGAAGAATTACGGAGGTGAATCTGATGCACAACAAAAAAATGTATTTAATTATTTGAGTATTTTACATGCTTCTTGCATTTTACATTGGGAAACCAAGCACTAGACCAAACTGCAGAGTTTAGAACCTCTGAGGGATTTGAGCAACATATATTTGCTGAAGTTGAACATATTAGATGTTGCTTTGTACATTGATTCACAATATCATAATCATGAATTAGCAACATATTGAAGGATGAATGACTGTTATGAATGATCAAATTCTAAGGATAAAAAGGAGAAAGGTCATCACAACCATATTAAAAACAAATGTCAAATTCATAAAATCAATGTGTTCTGAAATAGAAACAAATTCATATATAATATTACACAAAAATGGCAATATGAGCAAAATTTGACATCCTCAAAATAAACACATCCCTAACAAAGAATATAAAGTCTAAGGCAAGATACAATTTCATTTGTAGACCACATTTAATAATTATCAGCTGATGTAGAAAACTGTGTAGAGGTTTTTAATTATGGAAGACCACTACAAAGCTCTCAGAGTAAAAAATACAAATTTGTGGATTTAAATTATGATTTTTTATAAGGTTTCTAATTGAAGATGTAAACAATTTTAATGAAAACAATCTCGTTAAAGAAGAAACTTAATTGTGTTAAGTATGCCACACAGGCAATAGAGCAAAGTGCTACCCATGTACCTACTACTGCTTCCAATTGCACACATATTTATAAACTAGATACTGAAATGCATGTGAACCAGGAAGAAATCATTCTTTATTTAGCATATGAACTATTAATTCAGTTATTTCCAAAATGTATATTATTACAATCATTAAAATACAAGACATATCTATAGATTATTGAGATGTCACTTTTTATCTTTCTATATCACATCTAATAAATGGTAGTTAAATGTAAATTTGTCACTCAAAAACTTTTAAATATATATTTGTAACAAAAAACCATTAAATGAACAATTTTCAGTTTTCACTTCCTTTTTAAAGCTACTTGCAATGTAGATGAAAATATTTTCATTTAATATGCAAAGTTTTATTACTTTTTAATGAAAGATTGTGATGTTTTTCAATAAATATAATACTAACAGTAAAGCTAAGTTAATGTAAAATACATATTATACTTTTGGAAACTCTTTAAAATCCATTTTTTCAAATTTCACATCAAATTTAAAATACACAACATATTTTAGAATTAAGAACTTACCTTTATTTTTCTGGGTGCGGTTGATTTCCCTTTCAATTTCTGCAATTTTTTCTAAGATACCCATGATGAATGAGACGTTTATATACTTTTTATGATAGTAATTAAATTAGCAAGAAAGAAACAGGCCTATTTGAGAGATGATAGGTTTAACTAATTCTAACAGAATATAAATCAAATATAGCTGAAATAAAATGGTCACATCAATTATTTCATAAATGAAATAAAATAGAACATGAAATGAACTATTTATAAAAAGTTAGTTTAACTAATAGTATAATAGTTTTCAAGCATTAATTTCTTTAGGTGTGAAGATAATATAATATTAGAGAATATTTCACTTATCTTTGAGAACATAGGTTTTAAACCCTATCAGGCAGCACAAAGCTTCTTCCTTCCAACCTACCAATTGGTTCAATCTGGTTAGGTTTGCAGTTTGTACATGTGTAATGCACAGATTTGAAGGGTGCCACTGCCAGAATAATAAAATATATCACACAAATATTTCAAGAAATAATAATGAATATATGCAAAACACTACGCAAGTATTTTAACAAATAACCATTAGTTCATTCGAAAAATCAAAAGTATTTTATTGAGAAAGATGCTTAATAGTCACTAATAGTAGTCCCATTTATATAAATCCTATATTATCACAGTAAGGTACAGTGTTACACAGGGTTTACAGAAGGTAAACCAATATTGCATCCTGTTAATCTGTCATTTATTATGCAATATTTACAGTACAGTTAATACCAGTGACATAGAAACCTAAATTCTTTGGTTTCATTGCTGTCGCAATATTTCTCCCATATGATAGCAATGGCATGCAAAGCTTTCATAATGCCATTCAAGAGCACTTATCCAAGTAACAAATATGTCCTGAGGTCTATAAGAATTATTTGTCATCGATTAAGCACAGAAAGAGACACTGAAAGATTTGTGTGCTCTACTTTACATGAATTATTTTAAAGTCAAGATATTCTATTTGACATTTTAAAAATGTTGAGAAAAATAACTACTAAATAGCAACCATATTTCTTTGGGCACTGAATTTAAAATTTACTTGACAATAAATCTTATGCTAGAATCAAAAATAGCCAAGAGAAATAGAAAATATAACATAAATATTTCCTGATGAATCTTTTCAAGGTTCAAAAGTTTTCCATACTAAAACTTGTTTAGCAGGTAATGTCAATAGTCAATTAATACATAACACGTCCACATACATGGATTAAAATTGCGGCACGTTCTCACGTATACAATTACCGGACGGATCTCAACTCCAAGAAATTTCATTCGTACAAAATCTTTACTGCGGAAAGGTTTCTCTTGCTGATTAAGCCTTTTATTATTTTTTTGGGAAAATACTGTAGGTAGCTGTGAAAGAACAATAAGCTACAGTCTTATGCGTATTTTTAATAAGGCTGTTTATTTTCTTGTACGAAAAGCTAGCTGATGCCAAATTTAACTCTCTGAAATTGCACCATTAGAACTTACACAGATTTTATAAGAAAACATCACAATTAATAGTTAAATTCAGCTGTTTAACTGCAAGAACCTAATATATTTATTATTTCACAATATCCATTTATACTTTTTTGTAGCTCAAATTTTAGAATGAAGTCTATTGAACATGTATCGCACAGAGCATGACATTTTTTATTCGAGGGATGGTTTTGATTTGACTTCAAAGATAAAGGGCCTGAAAACTTCCGATTTGCTTTATTTAGTTCATGATGCTACGAGCTGAACGAGTAAGCTGCTTTGCTTCAAGTTCAAGCTTGTCCGGAGAGTCATGATGTGAAAAGTATTCAACCAGAGTCCCGTTTCCAGAAACCTAGTCCTCACAGCCTTAAACACCGCATGAAATCTCAAGAAAAAAATGAACTTAAGAAATTTCGTTACCATTCTCTTATTTATCATTTAATGCACATAAAACTTCAAATTAATCTTAAGCGAAAACATTTTGAATT
>VOMN01008648.1:0-69515 GCA_014899125.1 Orchestia grillus
GCCTCAGAAGAATTGTAGGGACTGAACAAATGTTAGGTATACATTTCTAGGTATTAGCAGGACATGCATAATAGAAACAGGTAAATATCTAATACAGGACACATTGCAGTTCATATCTGACTACCGGATCACAAATCCCCACATCGGGTAGTTGAAATAAGAAAGGAGCTCAAAGAGTGAAGAATTTTTGATCGCACAGATGGAGAGTAATGGCCACATTCAAGAGCATTTTTAAGACTGAGGTCCAGCTCAAATTGGGCAAGGCACAAAATGAGGTTCATTCAAGCAAAATCATACCTAGGGTAAATTTAGCGCTTACGGATCAGAGGAAGGTACGAGGCGATCCTGCACAACTTAGCCCAAGTGGACTGGGATTTTGAATTCATCGGTTTTTCTGCGGACCAATGTTACCGTCTGCTTCTGGCAAAAGTACGCCCACTGATTGAGGAATATGTTCCTTGTGCAGGTGCTCGTTGCTGTCCTTGGATGATACGCCCTCCAAATGAGCTTAAAGAGCATCGAATCCAGGGTCAGACAGGACTTTTTTCGCTAATATCGCGTGCAGCTTGCAAAAACTGCGTCCCTCAACCGGGATTCGATGGGACCCCTCATTTAAACGGCAGAACTATGAATCGCTCCTATACCGATTGCTATGCATTATGCATTACGGTTTGCTACTCATCTTTATTTGAACATCAAAAAATTTTATTTTAGAGGCTAGGCAACACTGTACGAAATGTAAATTTCTAAAGAAATTCGTAATCGGTTGTAAAATATGAAACTGATGCTTTTTTGTGTTTTATGTAAAAATATTAATTCCGTACTTGAAGATTCACAAAATTGGAGGATCGGTACCTAATCTACCTACCGGCACTTAGCTGTGCATCAGCTGTTGACACGATCAGCTGGGAACGTACTTAAGAATATAGTTGTATTTTTTCATTTGATGGTTCAAAATCTTTTAAAATGTTGAAATACTACTATGATTTGATGTCTCAGCCATGCAGAGCCTTGTATATATTTCTTGATAAAACCAAGATTCCGTATGAGAAGTGTGTGGTTGATTTGTCTAGTGGTAAGTTAAGCACAAGGGATGGTTTAATATCAGGGTTTTAATCTATCATAAAATAATTTTTAGATCTTTAGCTTCAACTATTGTAACTGGACTAACCATTTTGATATCTGTGCATATTTTGTTTGTTGTATATTTATCTTTAACTATTGAAACTGATGAAGTCATTGGATAATTTTTATTGAATATAAGATAAAGAAAATTTTATTCATTTGTTAACTATTTTAATTAACAAAAAATTTATTAGATATACATTTTTTCATATTCATCTGTATTTGATGTTAGTTGACATGCATTAATATCTTATACTTGTGATAGAAATTACTGTGTTGGTTTATATTCCTCATTTAGGCAATAAGCAATTAGGCATACTCCATGGACCTTAGGTTAGGCTGGAATAGGTGAAGCTGTGAAGTGCAAAATGTATTCATGTGTTGTATATTATGATACTATGTATCATATAAAATTTATAGAAAAGGTTTAATTTAATTTTTCAATTTTTGTAGGGAAAATTAATGAAATGAATTTCTAGATATTACTGTATAAAATTATTGCCCTATGGAAAAGCATCAACTGTTATCAAAGAATCTAATACCCTTATAATAAAAAGAAGATAATGATTAGTCCTTCCTTATTTTATAGGTTAGCAGGTTAAATTTGGATAAATATTTTCTTTATGTATGTGTACTGGACTGATCATCCTATTAATTATTTATCTCATCATAGGTTCTGTTTTATTCAATGTATAAATTTCATCCAATGAGATCAAAATGAAGGCTTTTTTAATAAATAAGGAAGTCTGATGCTCTAATAAATAGAATGCTTAGTTAAGCTAAAATAGATATTGAATAAGATTTACAATATATATATGTAATGAGTGCTTAAAATCAGCTAAGAAAACATGAATAAATTTTTAGACAGCTTGCTTACCTTGTAACAAATGATGTGTAGAGTATTTACATATTTTTTGTTACTGTGCACTAATATTATTGTTTGATATATTTATATTAATGTGCATTGTTAATATAGTAATTTCGTATGAAATACAGTATATACAGTAAAATTCAGTTGTGATTATTCATATTGAAATAAATATTAACTATGGCTAATTAAACAATACCAAGTTTTTTTAGAACTTGATTAAAATAATTGGCTTAGTCTAAACTTTCAATTGAAACTGTCTTCCAAAAAGCAAATTGTATGCAAAATTAGGGAATGTAATACCTAAAGATTTAATATATTCTTTTAGAACAAAAAGTATCTCTTGGTATATAGTGAGCTAATATACTGTAAACCTTATTTATTTATGTTTTGTATGTCTTTATTTTTAAAGCATAAATACTATTCATTATTAAATATAATATGTTTTGCAGGTGAGCACAAAACTGAAGAGTATCTTGACATTCATCCATTCTCAAAAGTTCCTGCCATCAATGACTCTGGTTTTAAGCTTATAGAAAGGTATGCAATATCTACTATGTCTATATTTTAGTTATAAGGTATATTTCTGGACTATAATGTTCTTTAATTATTTGGTTTTGCTCTGAATAAATTTATTTATAGATATTTCATTGGCTGACTATTACTAAGAATATCTGCAAAGTTGAGTACAATTATAGATGGTAAAATATTAAAAATTTTATCTGCAACTTTAGGGACATTTTCCACTTATTAGTATTATTTCAATTAACTGTAGTGTTGGGATTTTTACCTGAAGTTTAATTTTACCATGTGTTTCTAAATCCATAGAGGTCTTGAAATCTCCAGCATTGATATATAAAGCAGCTGGTACTTGATCAATGTTTCCTCAATCATTTAACACATGATTGTTAAATGCATTTGCCAAAATTTAATCTCAATTTTTTTGCTCTGTAAAAACAATTTTCAAGTTGTTAATATGCATGTAATTATTCCTATTTGGATGCTTTGAATTGTTGGATATTTTGAGTGGAATACTACTTTATAGATATATTCTCTACAGAAGTATTTACAAAATGTGCAAGTTAACAATAATTCTAATGCTAGCTTAAAATTTGATGTGTACAAAATTTACTCTGTTTGAACAACATGGTAATGAAAGCTACACTTTGATCTATCTGCTTGAATTTTTTTATTTCAGTTAACAGGTTGCACATCCACGAAATTAATATGGAGTCATGAAATTGTTTCTAAGGCATACACTGTTGAACAGAACAAAACTAGGTACCTATTTCTTGAGTACCAAATGTCAATTTAGAATGTATGCCAACTGCCTACTGATGAGTAGGACTAAAATTTTTTATGTCATTCCACATTAAGGGTCACTTTACAGCACCTGTCAAGTTGTTGCTTTCTTTCAGTGTTTGTAATTATTTTTATATGACGTTTTGCATTGAATGCATTTTTAATGGAGTCAAACATATCTTTAATGGAGTCCTTTTGTGGGTATATTTCTGCCTTTTTTGTTAATATGGAAACAATGACTGGCTTTTCTTCTAAATATAATATACCACGGCATGTTTTTTCGTTTCGTTGGCTCAGTTTTTTCAAATCATAGACTACATAATTTTCAAAATTCTGTGATGTTTTGTGTACTGTGCTATAAGTTAGAATTAATCACAAATAAGCACAGTTGCTGCCAAACTCTAAATTTTTGAGTCCTTGTTGATTAATTTCTTTTTAGTGTTGCCATCTTCCGTTACCTCTGCCACAAGTACCCTGATCATGTTGCTGACTACTGGTACCCTGAAGACCTTCAGAGGCGAGCACTTGTTGATCAGTACCTGGAGTGGCAGCATGCCAACTTGCGTTTCTTTGGCTCTTTATATTTCTGGCAACAGGTAATATTTTTAGTTTTTTGCATGTATCCTACTTTACTCTGGCAAATGTCTATAGCAATGCAAGTTTTTAGTTGCAAGAGTTTTGTTTACAATATGGCAATACTTGAGACTCAACATAAAAATAAAAATTGCTAACTGAGTTGTTTACATGAATTCTCATGATGAAGTCTCATGCTAAATTTTCTTTCTTGTTGAGTATTTTTCAGATGTTTTGTTTGGTGATGTTTCATTACTCCACTCATTTTATCAATCAAAATTGTGAACCTTTAATCCTACTTTCTCTTAGTTATGACTTCAATACTTGCTGCACCAAATGCTACGTGTATATTAATTTTCTCTTTGTCTCCATGCTTCCAAGCTTGGAAGTTAAGTTTGATGATTCATTGAATTCACCTGTTTTATCTATTTGGGACAAACAAATTTTTAATGACTTTGGTTAGCTAATGTGTAAAAACACAAAGGTGAAGTAGTTTTTTCTTTTCATGGGCATCTCTTTAATAAGTGATCTAGGTTTATTATTGGTTTCAATACCTCCCTAATTGAGCAAGGATAGAATATGCATATAAACCTATACACCTAAGTTGGAGTACACATTCTTTTATTTTTAACTTATGTCTTTGGGGATGAGATTATCTGTAAGAAACCATTTCAGTGGGTTGTGTATTCTTATGCTCTATGATTAAAATGTTTAGAAATGCTTAACTAAGGGGTGAATTTTTGATAGGTATTAGAAAATAAAGAAACTGCTAATAATGAGTAAAATAAAGTAGCCCAAAGTACAGCTCAGTGTTGTAGGTTTGTAGTGGCATTTGTGCCACTGTCGTTTCTTGTCATTGTCTCTTCTTGTCATTCTCATTTATTTATGGAGGTGATCATTCAAGCCTTAGTCAAGCTTGAAGGATGTTTTTTTATGTTGTTAGAAGAATGGATGTAATATTTAGCAACTACTGTGTCACAGTAGTTGCTGTGTGTGACACACAGATATTGTGTGTCACAGTTTTTCCACTGAAATTTTGCTCTAAGTTTTGTTTTGCAATCCCAATGGTATAAAAGTTTTTTCTGCAAAGATAAAATGAGAAATGTATATTTTTGATGAATTTATATCCTAAAACAATTTCATTTGAAATCAGTTAATAAATGTAAATTTTTGCTTTCAAATGACAACATAGACAACATTTTAGGTTACCTCACTAGTCAGTCCTGAAGTTTCTTGAAAAGCAAATTCCATGATGTCATCTTCAATATTAGATCTTTCATCATTATCTTTTATTAGTGGCTCATACACTATAGTCAAGTTTTGACCATCATCAAAAATATCATGATCATCATCACTATCACTGTGAGTACTGCAAGTACTATTGTCATTAGTGTGCTTGTAGTCATTATCACTACCTGAGTCATCCCATTCTTCAGTGTCTGAATCACAGTGTAAATCATTGTCTAATTCATTGAGAGCTTCTGGAATTTCATCATCAGTATGGCCTCTTCTTGAAGATGTCGTCTTTGGGGTTTAAACTGCTGCAAGTTATGAAGAAGTAGGTAATGGATCAGATGTGGAGTAATGAACGTGTGCACTCTCACTGAAAGGTACTATAAACACTAAAAGTACAGCATTGGTAGTGTTGTCAAATAGGTAACAAAACAGTAAGGAAAAAATTGCTATAGATGCTTTAAATAATCACCAATGTACATACACTAGTACACGAGGGTTTAACTTCTAATTTGGTCTATAAAAGATGCAATGGATCAAGATGGGGGATCAGGTTTGGAGTCTTCAGTACATGGACAAATATCAATGGCTATAGACGTCCTTGTACATAGTGCCAACACTCCATTAAATGAGTGTGTGTGAAGTTTATGAGCTGGGGTTGGTACGTTAAAAAGTATTTGTGTCTAAGTATGAGAGTATGTTGTACATTTTAATCTTGATTTAAACCTTAGCTATGCAGTGCTCATGGGATTTATTTAATAACAAAGTCCGACTACTAAGATATCGAATTTCAACTTTTACTCTTTTATTAGAATGATGTCTCCTTTCATCATTTCTTATCCATTTTTACCAAGTGAAATTTATTTACATTTATATGTAAACAGGTGGATCCTGTGCCAAATGTGAAGAAATGTCAGAATGAAAGTCACTGGCATAACATGTTGTGTTAATGTACCTTTTTATTTACTTACATCTGATGAAATTAAAAGGGATTGAAAGACTAACTCCATTCATTTAACGTCATACCAAAAAAGTGATATCTGTACTACGTGCTGCTGTATGCCCTAGTTTTAAAGCTGATTCTAACAAATTATTGTTACTGAGCTCACCTGCATCCTTGGTTTTCAGTGGCTCATCCCAAAGATGACTGGAACCCCCCCCAAACCGGACAGGGTGGCGAGGTATCAGACTGGCCTGGAGACGGTGCTGGAGGACTTTGAGAACTTCTGGCTGAAGGACTCGCAGTTTGTAGCTGGCCCTCAGGTCTCATTTGCTGACCTTCTTGCTGTGTGCGAGATGTACCAGCCTGGTGAGTTTTTGGGCTTCTGGTTGGTTTGAAAACCTTGCCGTCACTTGTGGCCCACCACTTTAATAGTAATTCTTGCTCGCAGGTAACTACCTCAATGGCAGTTACTGCTGGTAGTTAATCACATCAATGGGAATCAATGCCCCAAGGAAAACGCCCATCACCATAGATGCTATCATTACAGGTAGACTTTTATAAAATCTTATGACACTAATCTGCAGTGCCTAGGCCATGCTCACAATAACTTGGTCAGTTTGACCGTCAAATTTTGGTTAGTCGACGGCTTTCGGGGCTATGCTATATATTTTTTCCTTTAATTCATAATATTCAGTTTCTTTAAGTTTTTCATCATTTTTTTTATTCCGAGAATATATCTTCACTGCAAGAAATTTTATTTATTGCTAGAGTTTTTCTGACGGTACGAGTTCCCCTTAGTGTGCATAGGTTTGTCTATCGTATGCTATGGGAACTGGCGTCCTCAAGGGGCTGCTGTGACTGCTAGGTAATCTCAGCTTTAGATAGACCTTAGGGATTTCTTTCGTGCCAACTTTGCTGCTTTCAATTTGCATTCCTTCTATATCCCTTTCTTGCTCTATGTTCCTCTTCATTCTCAATTTGCTGTTTCTATGTGCAAGAAATCCAGTGTGGGAACACCTTATGCGTTGTTTCTTGATCCTCTAGTCTATACTAAATAGTCATTGCTTTCACTCTTTTTGGATCACATTTCATATGGATAGGGGCTTGTACCTAAATGATCTATCTGTATAATGCTTAACTCTGGTCGTTTTGTTTGCTTGTTTGAAGTCGTGCACAGAAGAGAAAATATACACTTATGTCATGTAAAAGAAAGGAATTCAAGTCGGGCAAGATAGTAAAATAGATACGGGAATGAGAAAGAGGGCAGAATCGTGTTTGTCAGCTCTGAGATATTCGAAATTTATACTCTTGGTTTAATCGTGTATTGTGGTTACGGTTTTGATAAATTTTATTTGACCCAACGGGTCACGGGTTGTCTAGTATAATCTACTGCTCGAGCTTTTCCTTACTGTTAACTTTTCCCCATTTCTGGAGCTCATTTTATAATGCAAGTACTTTTCTTGGACTTGCATGTTTTTAAACTAATGCTAAGTATTAAATTGCTGCAGTATATTTCATGCATAAAAAGCGTGGCCCCTCGGTTGATTACGAGAACAATATTGCGTCGTCGCTGCCCTCACCACACGACATATAACTTGTCGCACCTTTCGCCCGCAGCCATGGCGGGCTTCAACGTGTTCACGGGCCACCCCCGCCTCACGGAGTGGCATGAGAGGGTCAAGGCTCAGTTCAACCCCGAGTTCGATGAGGCCAACTTTATCACCAACAAGATTATTGCCCAGCACGACATGGCGAAGCTCTAGCGGAGAGCAATTCGTACTGAACTGTTTCTTTTGTGTTGTGGTACTCTAGAATGTTGTCTTTTTTTGTGTGGGTTTCGAGGTTTTGAAAGAGTAAGCTATGTGCTTGTGATGTTGTGTTGATTAGTGTGGGAATTGTTAACTAGAAGAATGATTGAGACAGTGTGGGGCTCTAAATGTTATTTTTTCTACAAGTTACTAGGAAATAAGACTTGTATGTGAGTGGCTATGAATGCATTCCATAATTTCTGTTGGGATTGTGCCCAAGAGTTGTTATCTGAAGTCTATAAGTTGTCAATAGTTCGTTCGGATAGGTAATGCAAGCTCACCTACGTAGAGAAAGGTATTGAGTTATAAATTTTATATGGCATTAACGTGCCTTGAAAGCATGTGCAGTATAATCAAAAGAAATCATTCAACTTGTTTTGTTATTCACAAGTATCGATCGTAATATTATGTGTGGCGTGAGCTAACACATGACTTTGATGAAGCGAATGCTTATACTTCTATTAACCTGTTAACGGTCACCGTTCAGGTGGCCAGTGTTGCATTCACACGGTATGTGTAATAGACAGCGACCGTGTGAATGCAACAACCGCGCGGACATCATGTGATGTCAATACCCGTTAATAGGATGAAGTCTTCATCTTCACTCATTGGTCTAAGACTCTAAGCGGAAAATTATCTATTGGTGTTGACGAAGAACGCAAACGCAGTTTCGAGAGACTTTATTGTCATACTGTACAGAGAGTATCTATCACAGTCCACGAGATTGGGATATACAAGGGCATAGTTATATACTTATGACAATCTAATAAGAGTAGCTTGCATGACAACAGATTGAGTTCATACCATGAGGCAACTAGGGAACAGGTTCCTACTTTTTCAGGTAGTGAGAACATACAAGAAATGGGGCTCTAATAAAGAGACATCTTTTCTACAGTTATAATTAAACAGGCTTCTCACATGTGTACTTGAACTCATATTTTGTTACCTTGACTAACGAAATGTATGCAAGAGGTTATAGCTTTAACTAGGAATTGCTTGTTACCAGATTTTCAGGTCGAAAATAATCAAAGCTTGCAATCATCGTCAAGCCCAACTAGCATTTGGCTTGAGAACACCACCTAGGGAGCTCGTACAGTAGGATAATAATGCACACGAATGCCCGAGCCTAAGAAGAATGCTATCAATAAAGCTCTAATTTTGCATTGTAAATGTGTTCTGACCTGAAATGTTCACTTGTGACAACCATAGAGCGGCGTTACCAACCGCCTGAAACAAATTCAACTGCACGAGTCCTTGGAAGAGCTGTGCATGCTGATCAGAGTTATTAACGGTCCACTGGACGACGTCGTTTCTGAGTTCGATATCATGGCAATATCAAGTGGCTTAGCATGAGCATATGCTGCAAGATTGGAAAACAAAAAAGTGATTCGAGGTGAAAACGCACGGAGGGAATTTTGAAAGAGTTGCAATAAGTGAATGAAAAAGCAGTCTTGACCAACGATTAATTACACGCTGCTGCCACAAAAGCAGCAACAAATTCACAATAAGATCAGTCGACGCCAGACTATTAACAAAGCGCGCGAGCGAAGCCGAGTCTCTGGACCGTGAACAAGTATAAATCTGTAGCAGCAACGTTCGCATGTCATTTTGAACGCACATTAAGTACATATTTAACCAAAGTTAGCAAATTTCCTAGGAAAAAATGTTACAAATTATCGCTTGCGAATTCGAAGTACTACCACGTCAGCCTCCACCATTACAATGGGAATTCCATCACGGCAGCCGTAAGTGGTGCATGCGACCATATCCTTTGTGACGAGTTAATTATCCTATCCAAAGATGCACTTTTCTTACTGACGATCTAAAGAGAGATAAGGTCAAGTTTTTACCTCCGTAGTAGCTATGAAAGCAGCATTTTAACACTGGTAGCATTAGCGTATCCAGGAAACGAAGCTAAAATGGACAGCACCAAAATTACCCTTGCGGCTTTTCGCCTCGACGAGTGAAAGATGAAACTGCAAGGAGTCAGAATGCTTAAACATAAAATCATATAAATTCTTAGTGCCGCTGTCAAGGTGGCTATACAAGCAATAGCGCCTAAGTTTCCAGTATCCTCATTCCTATTGAAAATTATGGTCGTCGACTTGCGCCAGGCCAAATCATGAGCCAACTCCAGTAATTATTTCCTTGCTCTGCCACAACGAACCATAGGGAGATACAATTTTATCTGAATAAAACTTCGGCGAAATGACATGTTCACCACCTCGAAACAACAGGCCAGTGGAGAAGGGAAAATGAGGCTTCATTAGAAGCAAAATAAACGAAAGTTACCTTAACCCCATCGTTGCGGAATCAGCTGTAAGATCAGGGAAAGATCTCCTTGGAAAAAGTGAAGTTCTCAAACTCGAATAAAGCCGAACAACAATCTCCCTCTTTTACGCCGTCCCTGCAGGACGTTTACAATTGCAAACGCGCTGCCATTCCTTTCATACGGAATGCTGAAGAATCGACAAAAATGTCCTTGTTTGTAATTCAATACCCAATTGCCAAACTCAAGACCCTTACATACGCGCTAATTGCCAGTGAGCGTCACCTACCCACGGCCAATTGAATAGTTACACTAGCTAATCCCATGCGGATGTTTAGGGCAAGTTATTTTGTTTCGAAATTATCTAATTACAAGCAGTGAATACATTTCTTTGGACCCCTTTGTATTTCTGAGGCAACAAATACGAGCCCTTATTCCAAGCTTTCGTTCTTGCAAGAAAAATTGTATTTTTGTATACTTGGGCGTGATTCCGACTCAAAGGACTCTCCTATTTTTAGCTAGATTGTAAAAGTAAAGTTTACCACCGGCGAAAATATGGTTGATACTTCGAGGTTTCCATGATTGTAAAAAAGCTCAACAACGCACTGTTACAAAAGTCCATTATCATTTCGCACAAAAATAACCATGGAAATTAATCAAGAGAGCTAAAACATGCACGCCACAGAGCTAATGGAGTGGCACCGTGCATGCGTTGCCATAATTTCCAAAAAATCTCACAAAGTGTTTCGCGTACAGGAAGCAAAAATTATGATACAGCGTATCCAATATTTGGTCAAAATTAGTAATAAATATCGTGTGACTCAATCATCTTAAACTACAACGGTGTAACTCTATTTAGGTACTTAAGAGTACAAGGAATGACGATTGCGTCCATCGCATAAAAGCTCAATGATTAATCGAGTATGGGTACAATTATTTGGAATGCTCGAGGCCCATCTAAAGAGCCCTCCGTTTTACGATGAGGTTTCTTTGACCGCATAACAATCTTTTCGTAGCAAGAAAAACGGTCTTCATACCGATTGCAGCTCGAAGAAATATTAAAATATCAAGGCTACGTACAAAAGCAACGTTAAATTCTCTGCGCAGGGCCAAGACGCGCGGTTGGTCAATAGTTATTACTTTGAACGGTTGCTTGGAAAGCTAGTTTCTAAGCGTACGCTACGTGTGACAAGCAGTAAAAATGGGTTCTGGTAAATACGATTTCATAAGAAACTATACTCTAATAGAATTATAAGACCACTGTGTTTGATTATATATTAACACGGCCGTCCGACATTAGTATTCATATATTTTGCTAAGCTTCAAATTTTTATTAAACCTGCGCATATGCACAAACAGTACCTGGCAAAAATCTATGACGATATTCTGGATGCAACTGAAGTTGATGCGCACATCATACGGAGTAGCTGAGAATAAAACGCGTATTATACGGAACTGCTGTGAATAATACGCGTATTATCCAGAGTAACTGAGAATAATATGAGTATCATACATAATTTCTGACAATAATACGCATATCATACATAGTTGCTGAAAATAATACGCGTGTCATACATAGTTACTGGAAATAATCCGCGCGTCATACATAGTTGCTGAGAATACCTGTATATCTCCATCTTAGGTAGGTGGGTGCTACGTGTAAGGATAGGTTGGTTTGAGGAAACGGTCTTCTATATACACTCCGGTATTGCTAGAATTTTGGGCCGTAAGTTTTAAACAGAAGCAGTGCACTGCGTTAGTGCACTTCACGGAACTACAGAATGGAAGTACTTATGCTCAATGCTGAAAAGGAAAAACATCAGCGCACTGTTCTCGAAAGTGAAGAAACCATGCGAGTATCATAAAAAATCATGAAAGTGCTAATAATAAATTTTAAATCTCAAAAGGCGGGGATTTCATGCGGCCGCAGCAACAACAGCAGGCATTTTAGTTCTCAAGGGATACGCTCGTCGCTCGGTTTAATATCAGACAAATAATAATAATAATACATAGCACAACACGCGTGATCAAATGCACAATGCGTTCAAAGCTCCTTACGTGGTCAGATGCACCTAAGCAACAGGCGATAATGTATGTATATATGTACACGCACAAACGAAAGCCATTCCGAAAAGGAAAACGGCACCTACGACTTCTTGCTACGCACGAGTTCATCAGCTACAATCACAATAAGAACTTCTAGACACCAAGACGTTGAAAAAAAAGGCATCCTCCGTTTTTCTTTTCATAAGACGCTCACAAAAACTAAATAATAAAAACAACATACAACCCACAGCATTAGAAATAAACCAATAACTTAGAAAATATTAACAATAAGAGACTAGTATCAGATGAATAACCTTTTAGGTGCCGTCAATATTTGGAAAAACACTCGATTTTCTCAGACACCGATTTCACCAATTTCCATGGCCGCACCTTCATAAAGTTGATCAAGTCTACAGGATTCACGAGGATGTGTGATGCGACGCAGCTTTCGGCTCAGTTACAACATCACAGAAACGCTTCTAATCAGTGCGATGATTTTATCCAGAAATCAGTGGATAGTTAATCTAGCCTTTCGCTACACTAATATTTAAATTCAAACTTTTCTTCCGTTTGAAGCTTTTATCAAAACAGCAATGGTTTAATTATGTCTTTCTCAAAGTTTTATTTATTCAACAATGTCATCCTCAAAATTTTATTTAACAACCACTATTAAAGTCACTCAGCTCAGCTACTGATTGGACTCCTGACTTTAGTCACCGATTTGCGAAGACAATAATCCCTTCAGCACTATCTCAGACGCCAAAGGCTGCCAATCACAAAGATGTTCTTCGTAACGAAGAGACACGGCACCTTTCCCGCACTGCGCTGACTGGGAAAACTTCTAACTGTCATTACGTTTCGTTATACAGCTGTTGCTGCTGCAGTAGGTGTGGAGGCCTGGAAATCACGATATGAGCAGGCATTCCATTGCTGGTTGGAGAGGTCGCCAGTGAACTCGAATTGCTAGGCGTTGCAGATTTGTTCGGCTGCTGGAGCTGCTGCTGCTGCTGGTGGTGGTGGTGGTGATGGTGGTGAGGAGAGTTCGGGTGATGGCTTGGTGAACTTAGTCGACAGACAACTTGTTCGCCGTTCAATACTGCCACAGTCATCAAATTTTCTCGTGACAAGTGCTGTTGTTGTTTCTGTTGCTGTAGCATTTGTTGTTGCTGTTGTTGCATCTGTTGTTGCTCCTGGTGCTGCTGCAACAGGATGCGCTGCAATGTCCCCTGGTCAAGATTAACTTGGGCATTATTGAAGTCACGAAGTCGATCTTCGCTTAAAGCAAACTGATCTTGTTGATAAACCTGTTGCTGCTGTTGTTGTTGTTGTTGTAGTTGCTGGAGTTGAAGTTGTTTTTGCTGATGCTGCTGTTGCCGCAGCTGTTGCTGCTGTTGTTGACTGTAGTAGGGCAACAACGGTCTGGAATCTCCGTAGCATTTCGAAGAATTTCTGCTCATGTCACTCGGAGTGTTTCTCTTGACGTCTTCATCGGACAAGTCCGACACCTGCATTACGTCCGAGGATTGTCCGTTCATTCGACTCCAACGTTCCCGTTCTATTTCCTCGTAGACCGGGTCAGCTTCGTGGTCTATTTCCATGTAGGTGTGGTTCCATGGCGAGGGACCACGGCCGGTACCAGCTTTACCCGAGACAGGCACGCTAGGGTTCAGGGAACTCGAGTATGTGTTGGGCACCGATACGAGTTGCTTGTTGCTCTCAACCCACGCGAATGAGGAAGGCGAGCTTGAAGGTATATGGTTTCCATTGTCTAAATTCAGCCTATTGCTGTTACCATCTGAAGCGCCGTTGAGTCTATTCAGTTTGGCTAAATACGAGTTTTTAATCTCAGCGGAAAGTGAATTCGTGTAGCGCGGTTGATGGAGATGGTGAGGTTGATGAGGGTGGTGATGGGTGTTGGTCCAGTGAGTGCGAGGGGAGTCCTCTTGCTCCGAGCCTCCATGGCCGGAGTCCCTGGAGAAAGATTTGTAGCTTGCGTCTTCGTCGGCGTTGCTGATCATGTTGGGCGAGTTGGCGAAAAGGCTTCCAGTCGCGGTCGACACGAGCGGCACCGACGGGTTGCTGCTGTTCGGGGAGTTGCTATCCTCTTGCGTGCTGGTGTGTGGTGGGGTGGGCATGTTGGTGGTGGTGGTGATGGTGGTGGTGGTGGTGGGGATGCATGTGTCCGTTGGGTTGTGAGAGCGGATGTGATGATACTGAAGGCGAGGCAGAGACTGGTGGAAGGTACCCATGGGGTACGGACTCGTGGTGCTCATGGTGGTACTCGGCGCCTGGTACGTGCAGTTGCTCTGGTTGGAAGGGCCCTGCCGGAGGGAGCCCCGCGATCCCAACGTGGACGTGGGGCCCGAAATCAGCGGCCCCGACGGTTGGGGCTGCATGGACGACCCGTGGCCCTTCACGCCCCCCAGCTGACTGCACAACCTCGGTAGCAACTGCAATGAAATTAGGCCGTGAATTTCACATTAAATTATTCTGATACGAGTTCTTAGTTCTCCGTAAATCTGTCAATAAATCAATAAAAAGTGATATAATCAAAGCAAATGGAAGTTGAACTCTAACTTAACGAAAGGTTTCTTCAAGCCCGATTTATAAAATCATATTTTTCATAAAAAACTCTTAGAGTCTGAGAAATTAAAACGTATGCAACAAAATCATAGGGATAAATAAAACTAGATTAATCAGAAGCTCAAAATTAAGCAAAAAAAACTATTTACACGTTAGGTTTAGCTCAGAATTCTGCCATACTTGCACGTGGTGGAAGCATGTAGAGCGGCTTAGAGAGAATTAAAGTTATACAAGCGTCCACCAGGTTTAACTATCGTCAGTGAATTAATGGGATGAAAGCCTAACAATAATTATCTGAAAGGAACGCGAGCCGTAGCCGTGTCTCCCGCATCGGCCTGTCAGCTGAACACGTCATTCTGAAGCGCGTGATGCCTTCCACAGCTCGTGTCAGCTGTGAGGTCAGCCCACCTATTGCGCCCTATGTCCTCCAACGCACTAGCAGCGCCCTATCACTAGCCAGCTGAGAACGTCACTATAGCCTTACGTTGCTTGACAAATTTAACACTTCAGCTATTCGTTTATAAAAAAGGGTGAATTGTGCAAACACCGTCAGTCGTAATCATTTGATACCCAAAATATTTTGGCGATAATAAGCCTGCGGTTAGCTGTGCACGAAAAATTTACTGTAGTTTTATGGTATATTTGCAAGCAGACTGCATTTTTATGGTATATTTGCAACAGTTTTAATATACGGTCCAGTATTGTAAAATTAGTCCTTTTAGGGTTAATAAAGGCTATAACTGTCCCAAAATTCCTCAAAAAATTCTTGCGTTCTTTTTGTTCAGGAACATACGAACACGACGCTGACTAGAGAGCGAGAGGGCCTTCCCACAACGGCTTCTCTGCATTCTGCTTTCATCTCTCTAAATGATTTCATGTGATCTTGTACTTGACATGCAACGAACAATGAGTAATTAGTTACTCTTAAAAGTGAATTATAAGAGTTTTCTTTTTATATTATTTTTAGAATGCCTGACGATTAATATCAGCTCATAGAGTCCTAGGACTATACTCGTTTGTTAGAATCTTAATATTTTCGATTCTTAGAAAAATAAAAGCTCAAGAAACGAAGCAAAGCTTTCATGAAGCGCAAGTATGACAGAATTCTCAACAAAATTGGTGTAATTTGAGCGCATTTTTTAGGCAGCACTGAGTTGAATAGCCTGGCAAAAACCAGAGAGGTTAATGGAACAAGAAACTCAACAAGCAGACGGTATAAAATTACAGCAATATTATAAAAAGTGTTTACCAAACTTGGGAAAAGAAGTAAGGTCATTCCGAAGGACGTGCAGAAAAAGACCACATATTTAATTCAAGAAGATGCATCACTAAGTATGCTTTAATCTGAGGCTTACCACCCACCAGGAAGCAATTCTTGCAGGAAAATCGAAAACGACAACTTATGGAAGTATCACTACCAGAAATAAATTTTAAAACTCGTAAAAATAATTTAAGTCAAAATACGAACCATGCAAATAAACACACCAAATCAACCCTGTACGGTTAGATAAAACTCATAATAGGTGTAGGTATGTTATATTCGTCGGGGGCTCCACCTCATGGCCGCGTCTACGAAAGAAGTACATTTCTGGAGGCCCTGTTAGTGTCATTTAGTAAAATCCGAAATCATAAACAACTAGAACACGTACCCCAAACTCGGAGAGGTAAAGTAGGAATAGATACGGTACGGTATTCAAGGCACCATTATTCGTTCGAATAGTGATCGTAGAAATTAAGAGTTAGTAAGTAGAAGACACCGGGAATGGACCAAAAAACACCGAAAAGTAAAAAATCTACCTGACGCTATCAAATGGGGAGCTTCCATCCCATAGTAGTGGTGGTGCAGGTGTGGGGGATGCATGGAAGGACTGGGGGGCGCTTGATGTTGTAACTGATGGGCGCTTTTGTCAGACGATAGAGATGAGGATGAGGACAAGGATGTAGTGGTTGTAAAGGAAAGTTGGGGTTGAGAGTAACACTGATGAGGGGGAGATGGAAGAGGCAAGCAGGGCGGTACTCGACTTGTGGCCACTGAAGATGAATTAGATGAATTTCGATTGTGTTCAACTGATATGCCTAAAGTGGGGTTGCAACCCGGTTGGTTTAGAATATCCGGTCCAGGCTGGTAAGTGTGATGATGCTGCAGGTTTCCCGAGTGGTTGTGGTGGTGCTGAAGTGGATGAGATGAAGAAGTGGTTGAAGATGAAGAAGATGAAGAAGACGATCCAGTCGTATTGTTAGTGCCGCTTGAGGCTAGGTTTGTGTTGCTAGGATCACCATTATTGTTGTTAGGGCTGTAAGTTTGTTTGTCCGTGACGAAAACGTTGCGAAAAATTTGTGGGAACCAAGACGAAGGTTCGGACTCGTTGCTGGAAGATTGGCTTGGAGACGTCCCGGCGAAGCAGCAACCGCGTACCTAACATATGACGGTGTTCAGTTATTATCATTCATAACCTTCCAGCAGTGTTACGGTTACCAGTGTAGCGAGAGTTGAATGGACCTTCATTCAGATGAATCTCGGCAGCATGAACTTCGAACAAAGAGAAATACATGACGCCAGCTATTTGATTCGAGCAACTGACGAATTTTATTCACATTCAAGTTTCGAATATCGTCGAAGAGGCTAGTAAAGACAATTGACGAGAGCCGTAAGTGCTATTGTACGCACTGGAATCGTTACCACCTTCGAAATCAAAATTTAGAGACCAACTTTTAAAATACTTTAGTTTGGTTAATTATGTAGAGAAATCATTTCATTTGCATGCCAAATAAAAATAAAAGCAGGCCAGACTCGTAGAGTGCAAAAGATAAAAAACATAAATTAAGAAAAAAATAGATAGAAAATTCAATAATTAGATTTTGTCAGCAAATGATAACAGAATACAGTACTACGAAGCGCAGCTAATAGAGTAAAGACTTGCACACATCCCACAATGACAAAAATTGACGATTCTTCAACATAGGTCGTAGCAACGCTACCTCAAAACTTTAAGCTAACTTTAACAAATAAAAAACACAATAAAAAGTTCAGTGAAAATTCTTCAAATACTATTCCACAGTTTTAAATGTAAGCAAAAGTTTTCGGTTTCAAGAATATAAAATTTAGGCTGCAAAATTGAGGTGATAGTGGAAACACTGCTGGGATGCACGAGGAAACTGTAGATTTATGCCGATTATTACTCATTTGGTATCCTTAAGCCAATTCGTTGTTAAGTTACCTCTGCAAGTAAGAGCTTAAGATTCATTTCAATATTTCGATTGCTTATTTAACTGAATACTTCCCAAGAAAAGTGTTAACAGTATTACTTTAAAACAATGAGGAGTAGGCGATCGAAAGATAACAGCATCGAGGGACATTGCCATATGACCATGTAAGATGTGACGTCACCAACTATTCAACACGACATTATTTGGAAAAATTCGAGCCAGCCAACGAATTATAAACGAACACACACAATGTTTACATATGCCAATATTGGTGAAATGGAATTGAGGAAACAATTCATTGGCAGCCAAAACCAAGTTACATTGTTTAAAGGCTACACGACGTATTGAACACCGCAGAAAATACATACAGGATGAATCCTAACTCGTGATACATTAGGCCATCACTCAGCTGTTTATTGCAACTAAGTACGACAGTTAACACATAAATCAAATTTGTTTAAATGACTTCATTTTCTACAGTGGACAAGTTAGGACTGACAGACAAAAAGTCGATTAGTACAAGACTCAAAGTTCCATTCGTAAATCACCTTTTGGTTCCTGAAGCAGTAGTAGGCGAGCACGAAGATGCCATGAAGAGCGTTGAGGGTTCCAAAGGCCACAGCCAGAGCGAGTGTGGGGCGATGGAGGTACAGCAAGCCAAACGTCCACGTGAGCACCATCAGCACCAGCAACGTCGTGGACCCCCGCAGCCAAACCCTGGTGGCAACATCCTCATCAATAACTCGTCAAGACACGAGTCTTGGTTGGGCGGAATTAGGCATCGTAATTGTGGGGAAACAGAAAAGTTATTGCTCAAAAAGCTTCTTACTAATAAATTTGGGAGCATTTTTTAACTGAAAAGCTCTGAGAGTTTGAAACGCATCTAGTATTTCTAAACACTGATGAATATCCAGATCACCGAATAATAAATACATATGCTGCATAAAACTGCGTCGGTTCAAGTTACTTGAGCTCTCTGAATTTTCCTTATTTTTGACAAGTTTTTTTAGCTACACTTCAATAGAGCATTCTCTTAAAAGTGATATCAAATAGAGGTTGCTTTGGATGAGACCACATAGTGAAAAAACATACTTTTAGGACCGAGTGCAAATCATTTAAAAACCGTACAAGCTGAGCCTGAAGCTCAAAAAATCATATCATACACAAGAAAATTCTTTTCATGATTGCAAATGTGATTAACATTGGACGAACGCTAGTTCATTTGGTGAAGATATTTTCGCCAAGATAAATTTAACTCAAAATCATTGTCGCGAAAATTTTCAACGTCACAAGGAAGAGTTGCACTGAATTCAAGTGGTAGGAGTGGTGCTGCAAATTGCAGCGCTTCAGTGATTCAGATTAAGTCGCACCGAAAGAGAAGGGACCATTTAGAATGGACAGTAAAAATCGATGAGGAATCTACACACGAGGTGTAAATTCCTACACAGGATCCCTAGCGCATAGAAACAGCTAGTTAAAAATGAAGAGGAAGAAAAAACAAAGAAGAGATAGCGAAGGAAGTGTGAAAATTGAAAGAAGTAAAGCAGGCATAGAAGAAGTCCCCGAAGGCCTATCTAGAGCGGAGGTAACCTAACAGTGCCTCTCTGGCTCGTCTATTCCTATAGCACAGGATAGACACACCAAACTAATCTAACCCTACTGCCTTTCCTACGGCTCCTGAAGGGCACCAACTTCGGTAACGCGTTAGAAAACAATTATCGTTTGAACAAAACTTTCAATACAAAATCCTTGATGATGACTATGAGTTTTGAGGGAAATTTATCTAAACATTTTCCGCATAAATTTTTTTTTTTTCATAACATTCAGAGAAATATTACTTTTTACCAAATATTCATTGAATTTTAAATTTTATAATGAAAAGAGGAAATAATATACGGACATTCAAATCCGTTTTCTGCAGGAAAATCACAAAATATTGTCTTAAATTCGAATAATTTTCCCCTGAATTAAAGCGAGTTTTTATTAAAAAGCGTGGTAAACCAAAATGTTCCGTTTAAATTTTATTTAAATTGATGCTCTTAATGATTTATCTGACACTAAACTGCATACGAGCATTCGCATAAATACCTGAAAAACTAACTTATTTTCCCACATGCCTAAGAAATAAAAATACGAAATCACAATTTTTCAATGCAATACAAGAATGACACGCAAACTTAATATTCATCGTGTCGCTTCGATTGATGACTTACATGCCAAGTGCTGCGCAATTAAAAAGGAGAAAATTAAAAAAATCCCAAATAAGTGCTTTTCCCTTTCGTGTAAAAAATTCACTTTTCATGAAAAACTTGAGATATTTCGCATTTATTATTCCAACACAATAAGGAACACAAATACGCTACGAGTACATACAAAAATAAATAGAGAAAAGTTATGACAGAAAGCTAGAAGAGGAAAATTCCGGCGAACCGAACATGGCGACCGACAAGAAACACATCTTAGTACAATATTCCAGAAGCACTGGGAATGGGATCCACAGTAGAATTCGTCTGAAAAGCTTGTTTCTACGTACCAATGTTTTTCTGGATTACTGGAAAACAAATGAGTGTTGACGTTTCGGAGGTACAAATATATGATGCCAACACAATCTCCAGAAATTTTCATTTTTCGATGAAAAATTAAACGAAACACGAAGATAGTTTCGGAAGCATAACCCACTTTCACATCGATAAGGTTGATAAGGAAAAAATAACTAGTTGCAAATAAACAATGAATAATTGAATACGTTGTACAAGACTCACGCACGTTCTTGTGAACGTATACATGCAAACCGCATTAAGTCCATGGGCGTAAACTGTTCATGCTTGATGGGGAAAGCTGTAAAATATAATTAGGAAATTTTAAGAATCGAGAAAAAATATCAGGCACGTCTCTTTTAACATGCAAAAATAATTTATGCTTTTTTAATGATGTAACAAATGATTTTGGGTATTAGTTGCACGGCTTGAAGCAGCTATCAGTTAGTACAGTTTTCATTTCCTTCAGGAAGCCGCTAACTGGACAGCCAAAGTCTCTCAATGATCATGACCATATGCGGCAGGAGCTGTACGGCAAAAATAATTCTTGTCCCCATTGACCGCATTACTGAATCTGGACCTCCTGAATCTGGGGATTGCAACACGCACACATAGTATACGAATAGGGCAAAATTTATTCCCTCTCATACACAAAAAGTCCAATTAAATTTAGAACGCTAAATAATGAAAAGCAAAAGAAGACGCATCAATTAAACTCAACAAAAAAGAAGGGAATCAAAGAAAGCAACTTGCGCTCCGCTGCCGGCAGCAGCAGCACCACCACCCATCAAGAGGCGGTCCAGCGGCGTTCTGGTTTTAACGTTGCTCATTACAGTCATTTTTGTGTTGTTCGTATGCAAATGAGGGACTTGAGCTTAATTAGACACCGAGAAGAGAGGCCAAGGGAGCCCAGCTACCTCCTCGAATGAGCTACAACAACGAGCCAACGCTAGGCCTAACGAGGGATGCAACTTGTCCCCAACATTCAAACATCGTACGCCCCAGCTGCAGAAATGATTCGCTGCTTAAGTCTCTTAGCTTTATCGTAGGAATTGAGGAAGTTTATAGCGAGCGGCTGACAGGTGTTCTAGAGGGAGGGTGTTTCGGGAATATAAAGGCTTCAGTATGAAAATGGGGCTCCCGAGTCTAAAATTGATAGCGACGCGTTCGAAAAACTTCAAGTTTATGATTCTTACTTGTTTCTGGTCAGTTTTTTGCTGAAGTACGCGGGTGTTAAACACTAGGAGGTGATGAGGGAAAAAATAACTAAGTAACAAAAACTATTCATCTCTTCTAAAACTGCGAAAATAATTACAAATTAGGACTGTTTAGGGCCAAAATCCTACATTGCCTATCACAGAACTAAAGATAGTCCACAGCTAAAATGCATTGGACCGAGGTCAGTAGGCACTATCTATTGAATCCTTTAACAACAGTTTTATCCAATGTACCTGAAAGCGTTACTAAAAGTGCCTAGAGATACTAACAGTTCTTCTTGTTCACAATACTGAAAAGATTGCATTACAAACTCTGTATGGCTAACCATTGCCACCAAATCCACGATCGTGAACTAAAATAAAAAAGAATGAAAAAATTCAAGAATAGGAAAGAAAACAAAGAAAAACTAACCCAACAGAACAATGAAACCATTCGAAGAACAATGACGAAGAAAGATCAGGAAAGGATTATCTATCGAAAAAAGCTCAGTGCATATTGGTCCAATCAAAGCTCTTGATTCGGGCCAGACACCAAATTCTCATAGAAGCATGCAATTGACACGAGCATATTAACATCGTCGTGAGTTCTCTACTTAACATCTCATGCATGCATGGTGGGTCGTCTTGTGCATTAATGGTCCTCGTATGAACCGAAAGCATGCACTTGAGAACTAAATACTACCCTGTGTACTTAGATCTTGATATCCTCTTGGATACTAGTATCCTGATTGTAAGCATCCTCATAAAAACTAGTATCCTGATTGTAAGCATCCTCATAACAACTAGTATCATGATTGTAAATATCCTCATAAAAATTATTATCCTGATTAATCTCCTTACAGAAACGTTGTTACTTGCATTCAGATTGTTTCCTTATAGATACTTGTACTCTGATTATTATCTTTTCATGGGTACCTGTGCCTTGACCATCTGCACCACATGGACATTTGTATCATGAGTACTCGCATGAATAAACGAATCTCTATGTTCACTAACGCGCGTTATGCTTATCTCCCTTCACATGGATGCAAGCATCCCAATTATCATAATTCACGGTGAATATGAATGAACTACAGGAGCGCATGCGAAGTGCTCAGGTCCAGGCTTCCTTGCAAGGGACGCTGGGTTGTCTCTCTCGAGGTGCCCAGTGCGTGAGATGGACATAGAGGAAGATATACCAAACCCGCGAGATTAATGCTCGTGCAGGTATAACCAATTTTTGATTAAATAAATGTCCCAAAAAATTGGGGTGAGCCGGTAACTCAGCGTAAACAATGCAGGTCATCATAGAAACTTCATGATTGATGTTAACTAGCAATAAAATATTGTGGGGAATTTTGAGAAATTAAGAAAAAACTACCATGTACTCTTTTGTTTCAAGTAAGTGTAATCATTCATACTTCTTTACTGCTTTAACAGTTTACTGTAAAATATTATTAGAAGTAGTAATAATGGTGGTATAGATTGCAGTATTTCAGTGACTCGTACAATGTCGCAGTGAAAGCGATGGGGCCATTTACTATAGACTGTAGAAAAGGAGGAATCTATGCTCAAGGTGTGTTCCCACTCAGGATCACCTGCGTATAGAAACATCAAGTTGGGAAGAAAAGACAAAGAAGAGATAGCGAGGGTGTGAAAATGGAAGGAAGAAACGCGGCCAGGAAAGACGGAAGTCCTGAAGGTCTATCTGTACTTCGCTGAGATAACCTAACAAACCCTTGGGTCACTAGTCTCCATAGCATAAAATAAGTTTCATAAAGGGTTTCATTTTTCAAGACTATGAACCAGGGTCATGGTATTCATGAAGTGACAATACGTTACCAATGCGCAATGAATTAGGTATTTGTAGTGAGGCTGTTCTTTCAAGAAGAAAAGAATGCATCGAGCACTCTAAGCGACTCGCCATCAAATGCGTTCTCTGAGCCTTTACACAGTCTATTGCAATTGATATAAATTGAATTTCACAATTATAAGCGAAGGATTCACATACCACGAGAAACAAGAAGTAAAGTTAGAAGCAAAAATTAGCTCTACACCCAGAAAAGTCTTAAACGTATCTTACACTCTGGTTTTGGCCCGCTGGTGTAGCACGTTGCCGACGTAGACCGTACCCACTGTGCCACTGCAGAGTGTCATTGCATGCACGATCACAGGGAGGGTGGAGTAGACCCGAGGTAGATGTTAGGTACGGTAGGGTGAGGTAGGTCGGGTAGAGCAAAATAAGGTAAGTAGGGTAGAGCCAAATGAGGTTAGTAGGGTAGAGCCAAATGAGGTTAGTAGGGTAGAACAAATGAGGTTAGTAGGGTAAAGCAAAATAAGATTAGTAAGGTAGAGCCAAATGAGGTTAGTAGGGTAAAGCAAAATAAGATTAGTAAGGTAGAGCAAATGAGGTTAATAGGGTAGAGCAAAATGAGATAGGTAGGGCAGAATAGAATGACGTTGGTATACGGGGAAAGGTATAATCATGTATATGGGATACGTAGAGAACAGGAAGGGGGGAATAAATGAAAAGGTAGGGAGTAGATAATAAAGGTAGGGAGTAGATAATAAAGGTAGGGAGTAGATAATATAGGTAGGGTAGAGTATAGGAGCACCAGCAGCAGGTGTGGGTGTATCCAGCTCGTGGAATGACCGAGCGATGAGAGCAAATGCAGGAAATAAAATGTAAACAGGAACGTAGAATAAATTGAAACGAAGTACGTCAAAAAAAGGAGGAAGAAGAGAAGAAAGTTAGCCCATATGAGGAAGTCAGTAATTAATAGAAACCAATTACCAAAGAAAAAACTCCAAAAGGGTCATGGAAAGACTCCAAAAGGGTCAAGAACAATTGAAACGGATGGCATGGGTAAAAGGTATTAGCAGAAATCATGAGGTACATAAAATTACGAAGTGTAATGAGAAATTTTAGGCGTGCAGAAGTGTGAAGACAACCAGAGTTACAACGAAATACATTGCAATGGGAAAAGATAAAACTCATATTATAAGATAAAAAACAAAAATTGAAATGTAAAACCATGATAAATTAAGAGAAAAGCAAGAAAAGTGAAGTACAGTGCACAGAATTTTGATAAGCGAGATATACGAAACGGTGTATGGGAGTAAAATTTTGAGAACAAGAAGAGGTGGAAAAAGGAAACAGCGGAGTACGCAGTAAGTGTAGAAATAGGAGGGCAGAGGGAGGGGCAGACATGCCGGAGGCGGGATGAGGCAGCCAAGGAGACCGAGAGGAAGAGAGAGAAGGAAACAAGATCATAATTTAAATTAGTACAGAGAATTACCACTCGTATATCCGGAAGCAATTTCAGGAATAAATCGTATAGTACTATTCTTGACGTTAGGTTGACGAAATAAAAATTAGATAGTTAAGAATTAACTTCTTTTGAAAAGTGAATTCGAACTGATGACTATTGTTGAATAAAATTTTAAACGCAGAGGAAAAAAATTCTTCAAATAAACGCGCGCACTAGGCATGAAATTCAGAAAATTTCCTCATTGCTTTCGAACATTTTTATTAATTAATTCATAGCGAAGGGAACAATGAACTAAGTTTAACGATATTACAGAGACTAAAGGAAAAATATATTACATATTAGAAAGTTCCTGCTCGACCACAATAAACCAATGAGGTGTTTTTAATCATCGTGTGAGGCAAAGGAAATAGAAAGATAAAGGTCTCAGATATCCCTACATGGAATAGGTTTATTCTTTTTGAGTCAGTGAGTGGGAAGAACCACGAACACTAACATCAGCTACTTCAGAGAGGAAACATCGACTTATGTACACAGAATACACATTTAAAGACTGGTGGTGACAGTGAGATGATTAAGAGTGCAGAAGAATGTTATTTGAGTGCAATTCCAAAAAAGCTCTTATTTAATTCAACATCTACTGGGAACGGATCGTGCAAAGGAGCACACTCATTGGAGGATTTTTTTTCATACATGTAGGGTAAATACCAAAAAAATTTATGTCGAGGCTAAAAAGTTGCACCCGCCTGCCAGTGTCTTCAGACGTTTTTGAGACAGCTGCTTATTATGAATTAGATGATAAAAGGCCTCCAAACCTGTTGGTGGGAGTGATATATTGTGCTTTTGATGCTCCTGTGCTATCTAAATCTGTTAAAACGAACATCCATTCGACAGAATCAAACCAAAAAAATCACACATCATTTGAACCCACGTTCAATTTCTGGGAAAGTCAACCTAGAAATTCAACTCACTTCAATCAAATCGAGTATCAAAAACACAACAAATCGCAGTTTGGAGACCCTAAGGTGCTTTGATTGCGCCTGGGCAGGAGTAAAAGAGGAACGAGGACTTGATACTCACTTGGATGAAGCAAGACGCGCCATCTCCTTGGTCTTAAGGGGATCATCAGGACTGAGCTTGCAGGTGTGCAGAAGTGCTGCCCCAAGGAGGGTGATGTGAACAACCAGCAATGCCAGCGCCGGGCCCACCAGAGCGAACACGAAGTAATTATCAGTCCGTAACCAGCAGTAACGTTCCGTGCCGAAGCTGAAAGGGTCCACAATGGCTGCAGACGACACTATGAGGAGAGGAAGGCCGTAGGCCACCGCGAAGTGCCACCAGCGCAGGCGCAGTGACGTGTACTCAACAGCGCGGGCCACGCTCATGTACAGTTGTACGCCTGCACCAAACGCACAGAAAAAAGTGTCAAATTATCTGCTCCTTCACCATACATTATTTAACTGAAAAAGAAATTTGAAATAAAAATGAAAGAAATTTGAAAGAAATACGTAAATTTTTTAGTCAGCCGAGTTTACAGAAAATAGCATTTGCGAGCGCATTTAAAACGACATCATGCAGGCTAGAATATGATTTTGTCACTTGTGACATCTTCCAATATGATGGCATTGATATTAGCGTCCACAAATTTTACGGCGGAGTAAAAAAAAGAATAGGTATCAAGAGCAATTTTTCCAAACAGAGGATTAGTTTCCATTACTTGTTTTGCTTGAAACCTGCCACAAAATTACGTTATCCGAAAAGTTTTTAGCAATTTTAGAGTACATTATACTGAACCATCTTGCCAATCTACTGCATATCGTACTTAATAAGCTCACAAATAAAGTTTTAGCATCTTTAGAATGCTATATGATTTGTTTATGGGTAAAATTCATACGAATGGCTTAAATTTTTCCCTTCCCTAAAATTTAAATTGTTTCATTAACTTTAAATTGTTCTGCAAAATGTAGGAAAATGATTCTGTGTTCGAACGTGGTTTGCAAGATCTCAACTGGGAGCTTCACCTAGGGACATAACCATGGTAGTGGGAGACGTTCGAAATTGGATATAGGTGTTTTGAACACAAAAAAATTGGACATTGGTGTTTTGAACACAAAAAAAATTGGAGATTGGTGTTGTGAACACAAAAAAATTGGATATAGGTGTTTTGAACACAAAAAAATTGGATATTGGTGTTTTGAACACAAAAAAAATTGGATATTGGTGTTTTGAACACAAAAACTGAAGAGAGCCATACATCACAGCTATAGAGCTTGCAGGAGGTTTTAACGGCTCCATAAATACTGTTATCCCATTTCCGTAAAAAATAACTTAGAACTTTCAGTATAATCTAATACGTAGAAGTCAGGCAACATCGAACATGACAAATATGGCAATATATTTCACGTTGCAGAAACTAAACCCAGCTATGTGTTCATGTTCTAACGACTTAATTAAAAGATTCAACAATGAAACAAACTTTCATCGTATGTAAAATTAATAACCACAAAAAAGTCGCAGAACAGCAACGTTTATAAAAGCCATGAGGTACTGAAAACAAAACCAGCGCGTAAAAATTTAACGGTAATCGTAAAAAAATCCAAGCACATCTCGACAGAATTCCAAAATAATTAAACTCCTAATGGGAAGCTTACAAATATTCGAAAACTACTAACTTCCCGACGGATCTCGAAAAGCGCCCTAGGACTCACCTTCTAGCGACACCCAAGTGAAGGCGGCGAGGATGGTGTAGTGGAGCACTCCAGCGACCACCCCGCACAAGATGGGGAGGTCTGTTCTCCAGATCCCGATCACAAAGACGAGTTCAGCGACGAGAAGACACACGCATAATTGATGATGGATTGCAGAACACGGAGTGGAAAGGCCTTTGAAGAGAGTGAACATCACTAGAGACGCGGCCAAGCACACCAAACATACGATACATCCAGCGTACACTACAATACGGACGTACGACTGTGTATCGACAGCGACAACGTTCGTCTGTTCCTCCATAATAACGGCAAAGTTAGTGAGATGGTCGCACTCACACGTCACATGGGACCTGTTATGAGCGGCGACTCTGCAGCCTTCGTCACTCCAACTGGCGGTCGTGTAGTCCCAAAATGCGCACACAGGATTGGTCACATTGTCTTGTCGAAGAAGAGAAAAAACGATCGACACTGGGTTTGGCAGCTGAATGTGACGACCATGACCAAGAGAAGCAGATACGACTCGTGAGTTAACCATCCTCGAAACGTTGCTGCCTGACCAAGTTCCCAGTGCTTCGTCGTAGGGAGTCAGTAAATCTTCCAAATGGCGGTACGTTAAGAAAACCGCCTTGGTGGCACTGCGTTCGCTATTCTCAACAATTGCTTCTGGCGACAAAACTACGCTATCCGCAAAGGTCCAGTCTAAAGCCTGGTCTTCGAGGGATGGAAATTTGACGAACGATCCGTCAGCAGTCACAACTCGTGCTGACGCTAGTACATGCGAGTCGTAATAAGCAGCTTGGGTATCGCGCGGCAAGGCATCTGCCAGTAAAAACGCAGCTTCTTCAAGCCCCACCATCAGTTGAGTGACAGCGTGTCTCCTCTCGTGGGGAGCGAGGTCTCCCCAAGGTCCACCCATACCCGCAGCAAGAAGAGACGATGCGGTCGACAGCGCAGTATTTAAAAGCTCAGTGACTAAAGCCTCTTTCTGTCTGGGGTCCGGAAAGCCGTTGACATCTTGAGTCATACGTCGGGCTAGGGTAGATATAAGGCGGGCAGCAGTAGTCAGATCCCCTCCATACAGGGCTTTATTAGCAGTCACTGTAGCGAGGTCATCAGCGACTGAGAGCACAGCATCGTGGCTGTTTGCCCTAGCTTCCAGGGCGGTAAGCCATGCGCTGCGGCACTCGCCCAGGTCAGCAGGGCCAGACCAGCCTGAAGGATGGCACTTACGCCTGGCCCATCCTGTTGCTCCTCCAGGACAGGACTGCACAGCCACATCCCCGCCTCGAGTCCAGTTCCAGTAGAGACCTCGGCCAAACGATGGCGGGCACCAAGGCACATCATAATTCGTGTTTGAGTTACTTTGAGGCACGGGAGGGCTGGCTGGAGGTAGCCGAATGCGCTCTTCTGTAGTTGTCGATGGCGTTGATGACGTCACTGGAGCCGGAGGTTGAGGCTCAAGCGTAGTAATCAAGTCGTTTCGAGTTCCTCTTTCATCGAGAACGGTGCTCACTTCCGAATCTTTGTCAGCATTGTTATCGTCGAGTTCTTTTTCCGGTTTTTGGGGAGTCGCAGAGGTCGTGGTCACAGAAGCAGCCTTAGAAGAACTAACAAGAGCACTAGTGGTGGATTGGGTAGACGTAGAAGGCAACATGGTGGATTGCGTAGTAGAAGTGGTAGAAGTAGACTCACTTCTGGAAGCATTTGGAGATATAGTAGGAGGCAGAAACATGGGTGGCCTGCTGCTGTACACATCCCAGATAGGCCTAGGCCTGGCCGTAGTAGTTGTCGTTGTGGCTGCACGAAAAAATTAAGATTAAGACTTCGTTACGATAGCACTCGGCTTCAGCTGATACTGTAATCGAGATATTTTTAATGCTTTAGTATTGCTTTATTATCTGCTTCCAAAATTAAATTCCAAAAAAGTCAATCATTAAGGTACAATACGTACATGTACAAACAGGTGAGAATGACTGTCTCCGTTCATAGTGAAAGTATTATTTTCAAACGAATTTCCAACGACAGGTTAGAGTCGATATACGCATCATGAAAGCTCATTAGTATCACTGCAGGACCAACAATATTGAATGAACATTCCTAACAAAACTGCATGTCTGAGAACTCACTTTAAAATTTCAAAATGATTAAGGAAAAACCATTCTCGTAAAGCTCAATGCAAAATCTCCATGCTATGACAAGCTCATGCAATAAACAGGGAATAAAACCGGTTTTAGTGAAGTCTAAAGAGGCGTGAATGGTCGGCTACGGACACGCACAGCGGTTTATCATGCACAAGACTCCAGCCGAGTGGCCATTAGTCCGCTAATCTTGTCTATCCAGGCACAATATAGGAGTTTTAGCTGAAGCTGCAAGTACGCTTCGGCACAAAAATGAGCTCCGTGAATGCGAGAGCACTGGAGTCATCCCTGGAACTCGTTCACAGAGGTTAGAAGCCAAGAGTTCATTCCCATGCTAATGGTGTTAGAGGCTGCTCAGATAGGCGCTCCTCGACGTTCCAGATGACATCACGCCAGCTCCATCCAAAAGTGAAGTTACATAGTCTCAAGCGTCTACACTTCATTCGCATACCTGCATTTCATTCATATATCAGGACCGCGTCCACGCATCTCCCCTGTCATCACACGTCTACTAGGCTTTTGTACTACAGTCACATTTCTAACTATCAAAGCTCTTTCATCTAAATTGCATTCGTAGCTCGATTGAAGTAATGCAGAAAATGTGAAAACACTAACACACTTTGAACAGCTTAACAGTTCAGAACTATAGAATATGTTTGCGATGATTAAACGTACAGTGGATACACAAATTAACTTCTGATACTTTCCTGCACTGCCTAGCAATATCTAATCGGAGCAATATCTAATCGACACTAGCTACAGAAATTCTTCACACGAGTATATTTTATTAATTTGCTTCAAATTATTACAAAACTTATAAAACGGAAACTCGAGCAATCAACAATTAAAAAAGACATGCCAGGTTAAGTTAAAAAACTCAAGTGTAAAATTCATGCAGTAAAATTAAGTTAGATGAAATTATGTAACTTAGAAGTGCAACACGATATAAAATAGAAGTACGAGTTGCATTGGTTAAGAACTAAAGAGGCATTCAATTTACAATTGATAATTTCAACCGAATACTTCCACACAAACTAGTAAGAGCAAAAACCCACGAAACAACGAAAGCAATGGAAAATTCTGAAACAATCACAACGAAAAGAAAATTCGGCGCACTAGATAGAGAAGCATATGTGAAAAATAAATGTACGATAGCTAGTAATACTACACCGATAAAACGGAAGTTCGTAGATATATTGTCCGTTCTGAAAGGTAGCAATATATATTCCAACAATAACGTAAACCGAAATAAAAAATTAAGGGAACGTGAAACCGATTTCCCATATTAACGGAAATAATGAATGCAATTTAACAAATGTATAAATTAACGATTAAAAATTTTTAAATATTGAGTAAAGTTTAAAAAAAAAATAATTATAATAATTTATTTGAATTTAAATACTGATTTAGATATCTAGAGAGCCAAAGTAATTACGAGAAATCAAATTCGAACGAGAAACGAAAAACAATCACAGCGTGGAAGGTACGATTACATAAATTTTGAAAACCTACTCAGACAATCTCTTCACCACGTAAGCGTGGCCAGTAGACGAGAACACAATTAAAAATGCAAGCTTGTCGAGCAGACGGGGCTTAATTATCGTGTTTATGATTGCACCGATACTAAAAAGGAGCCCACCTGTCTGGCAAGTGTACTGTGCTTCCAGGTACTTCCTAGTTCCCGGACAGCCATCGCCAAATATGGCAGTCATAGCTTCTATGGTACAGGAAGGTTTTCCGTGGCAGCTTGAAATGTAGAAAGAGGCTAAGTCAGTGACGTGATCAGAAACGCTACTGCATGCAAGGCGGGGTATGGAGATGGGTGAAAAATTCTGCAGACGCAGGAATAAGGATGCACTGAACCTTAGAAGTCGCAAGAGGCACCCGGAAATGAACGACATCACACTCAGAGTACATATAAATTAAAATGATAGTAGACGCACGGACACCTGTTGGAATACATATCTATACACGAAGAAGCTAATGAAAACCTCCCGGGGGAAAATTGGCACGTTAAAGATTTAGGTTAGAGGTTGATGATGAGAAACCGACGAGCTGTGCAGAACTAAAATGCGCAGCACATTTTGACACGACGAGGACACAATTTGTGTGTGTGAGACTGCGCCTTCATGCTCAACACGAAAAGAAATCCCTTTCAGAAATCGCATCTTCTAACAGACAAAATAAAGCAATCACCCAAGCCGAAAAGAATCAGAAAAAGAGGCTAGTCAGTAAGTAGAAAATATGTCGGAATATTGGGACGCAAACGAGGCGGTGGCAAACAAAGGATTGGTGAGCAAACGAACATTGCTTAACAAAGAGAAGTGGGGGCCAGAACATAAACCACGAGGGAAACTAAAACTGGCAACCGAGACGAGCCCGACGTGTGTTCGCCTTCAAATACAGTCACTGTCAGGGAGAGCCCACTCAGTACAGCCGAATGTACTGTTCTGTAATAGAGGACACAAAATTGTGTAAACGTGGCTGTGAATCAGTTAGTCTCGACTCTGAATTATAAATAAAAATCTGCTCCGCGCGCCAACTATCGCGGAACCTTGAAGATATTTGTACGCGTCTCTAAGAAAAGTCATGAATTTTAATTAAAAGACCAAAGGAACAAACACTCTATTTTCATTTATAAATTTGAAAAAACGCAACACAGCGAATCATGTAAGGAACGACTGAAATACAATTATTTTACTTCCTTGAATCACTGTATTAAGACCTAAAAGCCTCAGAAGGTTTAATAACTTTTTGGAGCACTGCAGCGGGGCCGGATCCTCACCACCCAGCCTCATATCCTCAAAGCGAGTCGGTCTTAATTAGACTCCAGATTACAAAATAAAAAAACTTTTTCCTCAGCTGCCTAAAATAAGGAACCAGTGAGTTCGCAGAAGAGGAGAAGAAGAAGAAAAGAAGAAGAAGAAAAAGAAAAATGATAATAAAATAAAGTAGATGGAGACGACGAGAGAGAGAAAGCTTTGGAGCAGGGAGAAGAGGCATGTACTGCGGCCGAGTTGGACTGAGCTCCATTGTTGCGGCAATTATCGAGGTATCATCATTATCAGGAGGCATGATTGTGGAGTAGTCATTTTCTTGCGCCCCCGGCACTGGCACCACCATTTCCACAGCGTCAGCTCGTCTCGAGAATGTGCCAGCACGGAGTCGTTTCTGAGCTGCATCCCGCAGCATCGGGGGCGTAAAACATCCGAACGGAGTGGCTCGCGGAAGGCGGTAAGAAGATCGCGACAATTACGTTGAAATATAAGGTGTTCTGCTTCGTGCATGACCCGGTGGAACTGCCCCCAGCCTATGGCATTCATTCGACGCCACAAAAGAGTTAGTGCTATAAACTATGCTCAGAGACACAGAAAAGACCGAATGGAAAATGAGATCAACGCGGCGAAAGAACACGAATATGGAAGATTTATAGCTCCATGATACAGCGATTTGGGCGACGACGACAGCTCGGATAAAATACGACGAAAGCATGACATTACGTAGCAAACGGTGAGGCCAACTTCAATGGCAGAGCTAGGATTTATCTCATCTCGCATACGGTACTAGGAAATTAGATGAAAATGAACACATGTTAGTAGTATGGAGTAGATCCTACGACAGCTAAGGAACTTATAAGTTCTCATGAGACGAAGCTAAACTGATGTACAGTGTGGTTCATTAGTAAGAACAAGTGCTCTTCACACGTTGTGTTCCAGATGTGCACCGGTAAAATCTTATACGAGAAGGTAAAGGTTAAAAAATGTCGCTGCACTGAGTTTGGCTGTCCGAAGGTGTTCCAGCAGGCGTCAGGTCACACCTAGCCGACGAGTGCACAGCTAACCAGTCTAACTCTTCGACGGAGCATCCACAGTTATCTACAATCTTTAACTCCCAAGTAGTTTTATCTATGGTTTTGTAAATTTATCGAGAGGGGTTGAAGGGGAGGGAGGAAGGAAGGAACAATTTTAGATGTTGAGTATGCATTAGTAGTGGAAAATATGTCCACAAAAAGTCAGCCCTTGCACACAAAAAAAGCCCCATTGGACGTTCACCAGAACAGACACAAAAACCAGAAGACCAAACCATAGCAAATATCAACAGCGAGCAGTACCACAAAACATGAAAAGAAGAATGAAGACAACGAATGTTGTCAACAGTGAAAAAACAGTTATTTACTACGAAAATAGATCCAAGATTCTAAAAATGCCCTCGAAAATTAGGATTAGTACGAAATCGAGTGAGAAACATTGTTAGAATGCAGTCACAGGTTAGTCACTTCACCATGGGTTAGTCGAAGAAAAACGCCTGGAGTTTCGGAGCGCTACTGTTAGTAGTAACACTAGAATGCAAAAGAAGGGTTAGGCTCGCAGGGCACGCCCTTGAAACTTCTCACAAGCAAAAAACACTCGACGTAGCACCCTGGGACGCAGGACTAACTGACCTAGGCCGCATGAATATTGCACTTCAATATACTTGACCGTGCCCGGACAGGGGTCGCCGAAAACATCGCTGGAAACCACTACTTGGCAACTGTCTCGTCCCGAGCATCTGAAAGCAAAATCGTGGAGTAAAAAAAAACATAAAATAAAAAATGCCTGAAATACTGAACAAAAATTAATCAGAAGCGAAAAATCCAACTGCATTAAAGGAAGAATGACGAACAGCATGGTGCACATTATGAAAATACATAAAAACTGTTGCTAATCAGGTAATCAGGAAAACAAAAAAGTATTTCGCTATTCAATTTGAACTTACCTTAGAATAAATGCCGTTCATAAATAATGCACAAAAACATTCATTATTTTCATATAACAGAATAAAAATGTTTTATCTAATCTGATATTTCCACCGTGTGCAGTAATTTTCCGCTTTCAGACATGAAAATGATAATTCCACTTGTAAGGTTCTAATCAAACACAATAGAATTTATGAACATAAATGATGATCTGGTGCCATGGCACATTAAGCCACACTTCACAAATAAACAAAAAATATTAGCCAAGTACGAATAAAATGAACTGCAAAAAATATCAATTTTGAAGTACTGTGAAAGAATTACGCTGGCATAATTAGCAAATAATAGTAAAGAGACGAAAAGAACAAAGAATATAAGAACACTCTACCCCTTCACGGTAAGAAGTAATTTGTTTATCCGCAGTGAATGAATGATCCTCAAGAAATGATCGTCAGCCTCGTCCAGCAGCGGCAGGACGGAGGACATAATAAAAGAGCAAGACTTAAACAACCTCACAACTCTTGACTGCAAAATACAAATAAAAATTAAAGTAAAACATAACCAACCTCCCAACTCTTGACTGCAAAATACGAAAATCATGAGAATAAAATATAACAAACCTTACAACTCTTGATTGCAAAATCCGAATAAAAATAAAACAACATAACCAACCTCAACTCTTGACTGAAAATCCGAAAAAATAAGAGTAAAACATATCCAGCCTCGCGACTCTTGACTGCAAAATCCCAGCGGTTTATCGCCAGGGTGGTACAGAAAATTGGTGTTCAGCCTCCGTCATTTTCCGAAAGTCCGGAATCGAACAAAGGAGCCCACCCATCCCAATATAAATTCTCAGCGTGGCATCCTGGAACGATTCAATAATTTTTTGCGCTATGACCTAAACACAAGAAATAAAGGATCATCCCCGAAGGAGTGGATAGGTGAGTGTGCGTAATCAGCACATTCATTTTTGATCTCCGAATATATACTTTTTTTGTTCAGGCTTTTAAGTATCCGTTTACAAGGAACACAATGCTCTTTTGGCACCAGAAATCTGAATACAACAAGGCGAGCAATAAATAATCCCTTAATCGACGTTGGCTTGATGAAGTACGTTCGAATAAGAATGCCAATTCTTTGTTATTTCAATACAAAGGCATTATCTGGGAAGTCCCATCTAACAACATCATGAATATCATCCAAATCGGCGCCTCTGTTCAACAGATCAATAAATAAAGGTCAATACAAGAAGGTTGTAAAAATATGACTTTTGGCACAGCGCTCAGAGCACGCAAGATAAAGGAATTGTACAAAGATTTGACTACATGACCAACCACCACGCGAGGGAAGGAAGGCCTAAGTTTAAGCCAGTTAGCAATTAGCTCGCAAAGGATGATAATGGCCGTGGTCGATAAAACACAGAACTGTATAAGTAATTCCTGCAAGATTTATAGCAGTAGTAGCAGCAAGCCTCGCACTAGAGGGGCAAATTTCTCAATTCAAGGCTCGAAGGAATAGCACTACAGAATGAAATTGAGATCGCTGCAGGATTGCATTTAACATTTGACTCTTCTCACACTACATAGGCAACCAAATTAATGTTATAGTTACGGAGGAGAAAGGGAGTTTTCCCAAGCACCGTGATAAATAATGACCAGATTCTGGGAGAGATTAAGCAGATTAATTAGCAGAGCGGTGGATAGATTTAAGATCTGCTCTACACAGCTCGACTCGGTAATTTAGAGGCGACGTCGCGGGCACCGAGCTCCAGCACCGCGTAACCGAGCGCGGTCCGACGGCCACGCTCCTATTGAATTTCATATAATGATCATCCATTGGATCAACTTTTACCAAGAAGAGACATGAACATTTCAATTTTATGGAAGCCCGAGACAATTCCTATTGACATTTTACAGCGAAGAACACTTAAATTTCATTTAAAATTGAAATGAAGTGGAGGCGTAATGAGGTAAAACACACAGCCACGAGCACATCTTAAGATCGGATCTCAAACGAAGGAAGACATTCACTACTGCTTCGATGGAGGGAGATAAGAAACCACGAGAGTTCTGTGCGAAATACCACGAAAATTACGAGACTTTTGGACTAATGAGAAGGTGACCTCTAACAAAACAAAAGGTACGTATTCTGTCACATATAAGTCTACCGAAAAAACGCAACCCAGTTTAAGCTATGAATTTATACAGTTTATAAATACACTTGGGATTCAAAATTTATAAATAATTTCAGAGACTTCGATGAAAAGTTAGACTGGAATTACGAGAGAAAAGACCTAACGAAAGAGACACGATTTTTACGCTAGTTTTTCTGAAAGTTCGTACTATTTTACAAGTGCATTTCCGTATATCTACGCGAAGCACCAGAAAGAATTCAGCGGTAATGACAGAAAATCCCAGGCGCGTAAACCCTATGGTCGCTCGGCTTGATAATTGACGTACGTGTGGCCCCTAGCCGCTGCTCGATGAACTACTGCAATACAACAAAACTTAATTTGAAAATGAGAAAACCAATCATCGGGCATGTCGTGTAGGGACAATTGTAACAAAGTTAAAACGTCGTTTGCATGTAGCAAGGCAATGATCATGCCTCGAAATTAGTGTACGACAATACCGGAACGGCCAACAAAAGTTCTAACGACCACCACAGAATCGGCTGCAAGTCTGCGCAATCTTCTTTTATTATAGTCACGGTCGATACAGCGTGAAGTACGGCTGGCACGAAACCCCCTGAACGCTGTTATTTTCTGCAGCTGAGGAACAATAACTTCGTTTCGAAATGTTGCAGGTGACTATTCAGATAATGACGCTACGTTGTGTTCGATTTAAAATAATGTTTCTTTCGAAGAGAACATGCGACTTTCTCGTGCAGCAGTCGAGGGAACATTGGAGCGCACGAGAACTTCGGAATACTAAAACTGATTTAAAACATCGAATGAAGTTACAAGTGCAGCTGAATATTAGTGTATAACTTGAGGAAAATATGGAGTGTGTCACTCGCCCGGCAGTCAGGCACCAGCACGGTTAACAAGCGCTAATTATCATGGAGCTTAGTAAAAAATAACTACATAATAATGTTGGTTTCCGCACTGTGACCCCCAAAATGCTCTTAATTGAATAAATCCTCAGATTCTTTTGCAAGTCAATATATGCAATCAACTCCTACTTCTAAACCAGAGCCAAAGTTGTAGTTCATTTCAACAGGCCGTCACGGAGCGCCTTGAGAAATAAGAACATCGGTGAATCACAAATTTCGACTGAAATGAAATACATGTTTCGAGGGTGATCAAAAGTATATGAAAAATAATAAAATAAATTCATCACTAGGAGGTAACTAACAAATGCACTGAGGTGAGCCAGGACGCAAGTCCAGTTTCGCGGATCTTCTTTTTTAATCAACCCTCGAAACCACAACGGCCCTTGTAAAAAAGAAGAAACTAGTCTCCTCGAGCTGTAAGTATGTATCAGTGCACAACGTGCTGACCCCACGCATGCACACATCAATCTAAAATTTATCAAAAAATGCACTAAACAATCTGGAGAAAACAACCCATTTTATGAGCAGCACTAAGCAGTAACTTCAAGAGTTTTAGTACGAACAGTACATACGCATTTAGTTCATTTCGTTTCCGTGGCGATGAAAAACGACAGAACCAGTCAGAGGGGCTGCTCGATCCTGCCCTCAACAAAAAATCGAAGCTTAAACATTGCCAGCTGGTCATGAATTGTCAACGGAAGTACGATGTTAGTTCAAGCGTGAAAACGCGATCAATGTAAACCACAGTGAAACTTTTTGAACAGCACTAGCTCATTGTCGGAGCTGCCTCAGGCCACAGCCCTCTGCCCCTCTCGACAACCCTTCAGCTCATTGAGCTTCACTGACGCCCAGTTTGAAAAACCGGGCCCTTCCTGCCAGCATGATACCGTACGCAACTCTTTCTGCGCCCACACCCACTTAGCACCTAATCACAATGCTTATCTTTTGTCAAAGGACAATGGACTCTATTGATTACGGGGTTTAATCGGATCTTTCTCAGGCCTAGTGCGATGAAGCAGTTAAATCTTTTCTACTCTGCGGTTCACAAATGACCCGGATCAATAAAAATTGCATGCCCGTGAAAAAACGAACCCTCAAAAGACCGGAATTCCCTCGAGAGTGAGTCTCAATTGGTGGCGTCCGAGTGTGAATAACTCGGTGCGATTTAAAAGTAAATTACGTGGTTCAAAATTACAGGACAAATTAGAACCCGCATGTCAGAATCGACCGACACAAATGCAGGAAAATCAAGCAAATAAGCGGGGACTCGTAAAAAAAGAGACGTTCTCACATCCAATCTAAAACTTTAAGCAGGATTGAGTCAATTTCAATTTATTGCTTCGTACTTGCTCTCATAGCACGTTGAATAGAACGGGGTGTTAATTTATGACCCTGATTTCTGTGAACAAAATTCACGAAGTTAAGAAAACATTACTCGAAAGAAGCACGAGGAAACTAAAGAAAAAATTATCCTGATGAGCGGCATGAAATTCAATGAACGTAAAATATTTTCAGGCAAGCAAAAACGCACATCGTAAGTAGTATTAGAAACGTCGATCCAACAGAACGACCAACAATGAGGTAAATAATATCGTTCGTCACTAACGCATGACGAGCATGAGGGCACAAGAGAGCTGGAAAAGCAAATGAAGACAATGAGAAAGGAGTATGCAAACCACATTAGAGATGCATGCATGGCCAGACTTCAAACGACGAAGAAAGATTAGAGTCAAGCGAACACCACCGAAAAAAGACACGGAACATCGTACCGGTGTCGCCGAAGTGATAAGAAAGTTGTTGACGACGCTGAGGATTAGTTAAGGAACACGCGGATACTCACGAATAAATAACACAGAACATGATATTGGTGTAGCTAAAATGAAAAGGGATGGTTGACGACCAAGAGAATTAGATGAGGAGCATGATACAAGGAAGAGTTCCTCCATCGCGCGCACGGTCTTCCTCAACATCAGGCAGTCGATCGCATGAGAGCCACAATGCTCTCCTTATGAGAGCCATTTGAGATCTCTCGATGAGCTCTAATACCAGACAACTCGATACCAATTACCCAATCATCCGAGTTATACCTGCTCCATAATAAAAAGTGTCCCTGGAGACGTACGGACGGACCTACAAAGATAGACATGATTCGACAGAAAGAGGATATCCACATTAGACGCGTTCAGTCGGGCTGGTCGGGTTCACGAAAGGTGAACAAAAAAGAGTAGATCTCTAGAACACAGAAGAATAGTGAAGAAACTACACAAACGTACGCATAACAAGTGGCAAGAAAATAGACATGTGACGAAACGTCAATAACCTACCTTCGAATTAAGTGATTATCAAAGGCAAAGTTGGTGACAACATGATCATAGGAAATGAAATTTGAAAGGTGGTGATTCTAAAGTAGGGGAGTATATAATAAATAAGAATATATTTAAAACAGCTATCAAGTACCTGAATAGTTTTGTGCTAAATCTCTCGTCGTTTTCCCGATTTGGTTACCATTCTAAGGCCTTGAATTTCTCTTGGGATCAAGAGAGCTGTCATGAGAAGTTTCATTCAGAGGAAGCAATTCGAGATTTCTGTTTTAACAGACGCAATAATACCGCAGGTAAGTGAAAGTATTAAAATGATACTCATACTTGCCGATAATTCATGTTTGGATAGCTGAGGGCTCAGTTGATTAGAGTAGACAGCTAATACACACGGGCTGAGTGTACGGTACATACTGCATCAGTGTACAAAACAGGCAGGCAACTCCCCAGAAATCTGTTCCATCGGTTGATCTGACGGCATTCTCGACCAGACGCGGAGGAACGCAAGTCCAGCGACACGGTTAAGCCGAAAATTATTCAGGTTTTTCAATGCAAATGCAAAAAAAGCATCCCAAGATGGCAACCCGCACGACGACCGCATCCAGCAAAGCAGGGTGCGGACCTCTACGCTTCGGCCGCTACTCGCGGCACTCTCCCGCACGATCTTCATTATAATTACAATCATTTCGCCACCTTCGGACACGCATTACTTTGGCCGGCAACGTTTTTTGAGGACGACATGTGCCAGTTTTTTTACGGAGCTTTCTTACGGAATGTGATACCTTCATCATCGCTGGATCTCCAAGCACGCCCTGGCCTGGCAATGAAAGCCTTAGAGTCTAAGAAATTCTTTAAGAAGGAAAAAAATCAGCATAGCATTTTTTTGGACGTTATTTCCATAACGTTTCATGACTGATTTTTGTTTTGGCTTTCATTCTTTGCGATGGAGTAAATGCCATTGACGTCAACTTTTGAAACGCATTTTTTGAAATTTTTAGTGAACTCGTAATCTTGATAAAAAAAACGTTTATCAGTTACTACAGTAGTCTTTCTTTTCATGCTTCAGCAGTAACTTTTTGCGCTACAATATTCCAATTGAGCATATCAAGCCTCGAAAACTACCCAATTCTAGAGCTAAATTGAATGGAAAAATGATATCCTCCAGACACAAAAAGGTGGACTTGCACATCTCCAGTGCTAAGTAGATTTCAGAGGCAAACACTTGGCTTAGTCATTACGTAGGGGCAGACACTATATCAAAATCAGGCTAGATTAGTAGATTAGTAGTTAAAAGCTCCCTTTTCACATAAAATTTAATTTGTAAAGTGAAGCGAAGGGAACATTTAGCATGACCTGTAGGTAATGGGGAATCCAAGCACTAAGTCTGTCCCCATACAAAATTGCATGTGCGTAGAAACAGCACGCTAAGAATAAAGACGAAGAAGAGGCAAAGAAAAGATAGCGAAAAAGGTGCATGAAAATTGAAAGAAACAAGGTAAGCACGAAAGATAGAAATTCCGAAGATCATCTCATACCTGCCGTAACCTAATAATGTCCCTACATAAGAAACTGAAGCCATATGAACTGCACAACAACCTTACCGAACATACAATTCTGTACATAGGAACGACAAATAAACTTAACAAATAACTTCAATGACCACTTGAAGTGATAGTTTACATGCAAGATATGTATTGGCTCGTAAGCAAATGTAATGAGAAAGAAGCGCTGACTAATTTATCGTGGATCAGTGAGAGATCTAAACATAAGATCAAATGAACCTAATTAGAAATCGCTTGAAGTTTTCGCAGATCAACCAGTGCGCAAAAACGTGTGCGCAAGAACATCGCAGAGGACGTGAAGCGTCAGTAATATTAGTGCAGAAATCAACGAAGCGTGCGAATTGCATCATGCTCAGATCACTTCGTAGGCACACCTCTTTAACTACGATTATTCGCCGTTTGAAAAAAAACCTTCAGACCTATTACAACACAAACACAATTTCAATATAATCGCAGGGCGAAGATTTCGGTTTAGTCCAACATGAATGAGAGTGGTAGATCTCTAGCGAAGTGACGGCAACCTAGGGCATGTGAGTTACACTACAGTTACATAATCGAAAGCGTTGTCTGTCACTCTCCTCGACGCTTGAACTAAAGGTACTTCAAAACAAATTTCGTCCTTCACACGAAATCACAACAGCGTCTAGGAGTGAGTCAGATGAGGCAACGACACTTATCATAAGGCTTGACTACCCGTATCCTGTTAGGTCACAGTTTTAAAGTCCACTTGAGCTTCTAACGATTCCTCTTTATTTACTAACAAAAAACCAAAGCCAAAGAAAAAAGTTATTCACTTTAGTTCCAATGAACAGTAACCATAATGCAATCGAAAAACCTTTACCTAATTTTTTAGAGATGTGTTTTGAATTTCTGCCTTTTGTTGTTGCTGAAGAGTGAGCACGGTTACAAACAAACGAGCAAGCAAGATGGTCAGAGTTTCAGTATACTATAGATACTAGTAGATGATACGGTGACATGTATCCAAGTTACAAATTAAAATGATTCCCAAATGATTAGTTCATGATCTTTAGGATGATCATCTCACAGCAAATAATTCATGAGCATTTATATGTCAGACAGTTATGATTATATTATCACAAATAAATAATCGTGACAATGATCCGCACAAAAAACACGGATGGGGGGACATGAGACGTTGATTAGACCTGTGCCGGAGTCGCTCTACCCAGAAAGTAATTGGTTTGACGACCTTCTATAAATGTCAATTACTACTTGAATTTTTCTTACGTAAGATCAGCAGTTTATCAAAGAACACAACGGAAAAGACTAAATTCACAGCACCATCTGAACAATTAATATCATGTCGGCACACTGAACCTTTACATTTCCGCTGAACCATTGAGACGATCTTGAAAACTACATTTTCGAAGCAAAACTCGCAGTCACCAGCATCAACAAACAGCAGAAATAGAATCAAACCCTAAACATATGGATGAGACCGTCTAATTTGAAGCAATATATTTCCTGCATGGACCGTGCCTCCAGCCACACGCGCTCGTCGGCCACGCACGCAAATGAAGCGCCCAGCCTTGCAGGGCAGGGCGCTGATCTGTGTCACTGGCGAGGCTGGTGGCATTCATCAGAGACGCAATGGAGCTTTCGCTCGCCAATATAATAGGCTAAAGCGAATCAGAGAAAGTGACCTCGTGTGCTCGCATGTTTGCGCGAGTTACGTTGCTCCAGGGTTGAGCAGGAGCATAAAATAATAATAATAATAATAATAATGCTCTAATCGAGACAGCGGCGCGGGCCAACGAACTGGCGAGCGCTTTTCAAGAGCGGTGCTCACGAGGTGCGGAGCCGACGTTTGTCACTCGAAAGTTGAGTAGTCAAAAAGAATGAAACGTGCGACACTCCGATCTCGACAAATCTGCCTACAGTGCAGTAAATTATGGAAGCAAACATTAATGTCACTAGAAAAACGTCAGGAAATATGTCTTAAGTCGTTTTAAGAAAAAATTCGTTTAGATAGCACCACTTTTCATCATGCCTTTAGAGCTGAGTGCGCTTGCAACGTTGAAAATACGCTGAACAAATCAGAGTACGCTCGAATTCGAAAAAATACTCGGATCCCGTGATCCTCACAACGCTACAGAAATTCTCATGAACGCACTTTGAATAACATCCACACTAATTAGCAGTCAGTGACGGACTAAAAACCGGGGATCAAGAAGGAAAAATACATCTAAAGAACAAAGATTAAGAGCGAGCGGCCGAACGACATAGAGAAGCTGAAGGAAAGCACCATCGCGAACTAAAAGAGATGCAGAGAGGCAAATATCCAGGAGTAGAATTTATTCCCGGTAACAAATGAAATGATAAATAGATCCTAGTAATTGATGATCAACCTCGTGATGCAACAATACAATGCAGGGAACTTTAATAAGCGAATTTAAAAAATTTTGTTCAATATCCAATCGAGAGATGTTAAAGAACTGCTCGATGAAGTATGAACAGATTTTCATATTGAAGAATGGATACAAATTCTCCCTCATTCTGAAAATATTTCAAATCGTGAAGCTTCGAGGAAAATTTAGTGTTAGCAAAGAGCTTTTCAGCTTACGCCTGCAAAGAAACTTCATTCTTCTACATGTAGGTTCCATGGCGTACTGCTAACGTGATGGCTTCGTAACCGAGAGGACCCGGGTTCAAATCTCGGCTTAGTCGAGGTATATTCACGTAAACAGGGAGTTCTTCCCTTGGAAAACGAAGTTTAAACCACACATTCCTCACATCCCTCCTCACGACAGTAGTTGTAAGGCATTGAAAACCCAACGGCATGTGTTAGAATTAATAAAGGTTTTTTCTGCTGACGCCTAGAGGACTAAAATCACAGATTTTATACGAGAAAGACTGCCTAAATCATGCCGCCGAGGATTTATAAAATGCCTGCAAATAAAAGCAACTCGTATGAACCCACCTTGATTTTGCCCTGATTGATGATTTTCCTGAAGTAAATATGTAAATTTAGCAAACACTTTTGAAACATTGCATGTTTTGCCATTTTCCCCACTACTCTTAATTTCCAAAAATTGCTCAAACACACAGTTAATTTAATTGAATCATTCAGTGGAAATTGCCCTCTTATAATTCTAATGAACAACGAACATATAATTGTTCTTCTTATTTCCAGAACCAAGAAAAGAACAGAAAAGTTTCTCAAAGCAACGCGGTAGGATCAATTCTGTTATTTTTTCTCTCTTGAAACGCCCGAACAAATTAAATTTTTCGGCAGATAGAGCAAAGTTCAAATGGAAACACCTCGTAATTATGAACAAAAATAAAAACGTGGACGCCACGTACGTAGTCCATCGAAGGAGATGTCATGGAAAATAAATCTTGGACAGACGAGAATATTAAATGAGCAGAGGCGAGAAATAAAGAAAAAAAATTTACAACAGATAAAAATTGCAGCAAGGTCTGCGAAGTTGAAAAGCTTAAAAATGGCAGTGTTATCAGAATGAAATGGCCGTATTCGCATTTTGTTTCCTCGTTCCTGTAAAAACATTTAGTTTCTTTAATCGTACTGCAGATTGGATCACGATTTTCACTATATGAAAAGGATACAATGTGTTCACATTTTTTTGAGAATAGTGAAAAAATACGAAAATTTCTAAGAAAAGTTCTTTCTAAAATATTTTGAAAACACCAATTACATTGAGACGTCGCCTGTTAAAAATGAAGTGATATTTCTTCAACTTGCAGAGTAAATAACCTCACCCAGAGGAAAATTTGTCTCAGAATTCACGGTAGACATTCAAAAAAATTTTGAAAATATAACAATACTTGCTATTACTCGACTCGAAAAGAACAATCAACTATCATGTTCTGTCGACGAACGAGTTCAATAAATGAAGAGAATGTACTGCGGAGAGCAAATGCTGAGCGAGAATAAAGGAAAAGCTCGAGCCTCGCCATGGCAGCTATTTGCAACATCACAAAATTGGAGAACGGGACAAAAGCGTCTGAAGAATCCATCGTGTTGCTAACAAGCAGATGGGACCTGAGCTCGGGAGTTCAACATGAGAATATTATCACAATACTGTGCCAATTTTTAAAACAGAAAGACTTTTTCTACGATAGGGCAAATTGAAATAATCGGCATAGGGTTGTTGGGATTTGAGAAACATCTGTGAGGATGAGTATTGAGAAGATAAACGTCGCATTTTTGAAAGAATGAATCTTACATGGAATATACTCTCATTATTTAAAAATACAAAGGTTTCGCGACGATGAACAATCTTCTTTAAAATATTCTACAGCGGTGTGCCTAGGAGGAGCTAAACAAAGCCGGAGGTCGTGCGCCAGAGAAGGGCTGGTCGGGCTGTGAGGGACATTCTCGTGAGTTACTTGCAATCCATCGCTTGCTGCACTCAGGGCTCCTCACTACAGGAGAGAGCCAGCCTGCCGAAAACATCAACTGAATGAATATAAAGAGCCTTCGTTCCGCGGTAGAAGTGTCGAAGGATAAATCTTCGACTTTAAAGGGCTTGTTAGTGATTGGTCGCGCGATGGTTGTCAAGTTCGTCATAAGTAAAGTGACGTAAAACAATATGGGAGTGTCAGTTTTGCGTTTTTCAGAAGAACGTCATAGAAAACAATGACTGAAGAGACGTTAACGTGACGCCGGCAGGTGCTTACACGCATACACGTTGCATACATCGTAGTGCATACATGGGTAGTGAAGGACTAAGAGTTCGGGCATAAGGAAGATGCTGGAGAGTCCTACCCAATGGGGGTGGCCTGCTGACGAAGCTCGCAAATCTAAAAGCAACAGCCCACAAAGTAGCTTGGACGGTATCCCGATCAAGAGAATCGTGATCGGAAAAACTCACAACAAACTCGTCCAGAGAAATATTCATCAGAAAAGTTAAGTGAAGAGTGTGACTAGGAGAAACCTTCAACGGTGAAACATCTATACATGGAAACAGTAATGAATAAAATTGCCAGAAAAAAAAAACAAGAAAGATCGCATGAAAAGAAGCATCAAACATACCAACAAAATTTTAGGTGAACCATTCTTCTTGAAAAGAACATTTTTATGCTACTTTCAAGGAACTCCACCACACACAAAATCAAAGAACACAAAAAAAGGGTCAGTGAAACCCAGCCATCAGCAGTGCATTAGAAAACTGGACTCGTATTGGGGAGGCGGCGCTAGTGACGCGCGGCATTTGGATGAGTGGCAGGCTAGTTACACGGTGTGGCACAATTAGTGGCTTCATGCTGTGGCGAATTAATAATCGGCATTCACCGTGTGTGATCCATGCCATAAAACGCCGCAGCGCCATATGATCAAGAATAAATGAGATCCTTTTGTGGTGCTCAGGCCGAGACGGGTAAAAACAGACAAGGCTCTTATAATTGCAACACAAAATGTCTCTCGCACTCCATGCTAGTCTGCAAACCATAATCTAGGTTACAGCTAATCAGATAATACAATGAAAATATTATGACGGATATTTTATCCACTAACGAATCGAATGTTTCGAAAGCGTGTAATTTATACATTGAATCAATTGATAAGCATATTTTATTCCAGGTCGAAGATGGCGTTTTTTACTAGCTCAACTTTTATGACAAACTTTAGATGCCCCGCTCATATGCCCGGGGCGATCCAAGGTGTTCGACCTAACAACATTAAAATAAATCTAATCGAAGAGCAGAAATGCTTCATCGACTTCGTGTAATTCTAAAAATAAATTTCCAGTTCCATGAAAATAGATCGCAAAATGCGAAGTGGTGAAATGATTCAATTTCATTGACACAGTATTCATTTTTTTCTCAAGTATTTCATAAGGGCGATGAGTCATTACTTCATACATATATATTACGCCGGAGTATACTTTCTTTTGGTGTATTCGTTGCAATGACATTTAGTTCACAGCAGAGTGAGCATTGATAAGGGACTAAGAACCTTGCTGATCACGTAAGAACAACTTAAAGTTTCCCGTATAACTCACTAATAATTCTTGCGCATTACCGCCACTGTGATCGGAAGGTTTAACAAATCAATACGGTGTCATTGCCGGTTAGTCCGGATAAGTTTCTTGCCTCGTACAACCTATGCAATTTCTTCACAAGCTCCATGCAGTAGCACAAGCACACAGGTGAAATAACAGTCATGACCAGGACTCACGGTCGATAGAGCGTGACAACATCGTGTTCGATACTTTGACAAGGACTTGTTGGACGTGCAAATACGCATGTTCCACATCAAATTAATTCAATTGCCCAGCTGTCTGTCTGATCAGTGCACACTCTGCGCAGCGTGAGCTACATATATCAAGAATATTATACCATTTGTAGTGGTAATAAAATCTGGTTTCAAAAGCACATTGCTCGAATTTTTCTCAGAGCTTTCTGTAACAATGTCCGACATAAATACATTTAATTTATCTGGCTTTGATCTGTTTCAAGAAACCTACCAAAATATAGACTTACGTGTCGTGTACACAGAAGGCATGCAGGTTCTTTGCTACGCGTACAAGGCCATTAATAAACGCACAAGCGGATAACTGTCAGATTTTGTGATAAAATTCTTGTCATTCACCCTTTAATAGATTTGATCTACTAACGTATCTACATATGCACGGTGCAGATCAGTGCACATGTGCGAACTATCCATTGAGGAGCCGTAACTAGCGGACCTGAGGCGAGCAGCACAACTGCCCTGTATGGCCAGCACGACCAAAACGTGTGTACTCAATAAACAGGGGCTGCGAGGCAAAGCTCTGAAGGCAATCGATCACTTACAGTGACAGAGGCAAAAATTGGCGTCTCTTTTACTAAAATGGCTGACGAGTTAGAGCATGAGAATAGGACGGGCGATGAGACGCGCTCGTCTCACCTAAACAAACAACTTCGAGAGTCTCGAGTCAACCGTACGAAAAAATCAACACTGCAGAGCTAGGCTGTGTTTTAGCCGTACGCACGAAATTACGCACGCTCGCTTGCGAAAAGAAAATGGTCACCGTGGTCGCTTAAAAAAGAGCTGATAAATAAAGATGAATATAATTTTATTCTCATTAAAAAGGTATATTAGAGGAACGATGTCAATGAAGAACATAAGTACGGCTCCATAAAGAGCTGAAACGCCTGAAATGAGGTACCTAGGTTCCGTTATGGTGACGCTTTGAGATGAACTTGAGCTCCAAATTTCGTTGTAAATAGAGCGCGAATCAAGAACATGAAAGACTTGACGTCCGTTCACAAGAGCACGCAAAAATCGGATGATAACACCATTAAACAAATGAAAACTGCACGAAAGCTAATGTGTGAAACTAATTTGATATAGTACAATATTCAAGCTAAGGAATAAATGGGACCATACAAACAAAAAAGATTCCCTTTCATTCTCACAGCGTGTGGAATCCGACTCCTTGGACTTGGAAGAACTTATGGAAGCGATACCTGCAAATAGATGCCAAATTAAAAAAAAACTGAATCCAGGGTATGGACTTCCCCGCCTTTGACTGGCAGGAAGAAATCGTTAACAGTTGAAACTGAGGTTACGGGTCGGGGCAGTCATGCCGGAGAGGCCGCGCAAGTGCAACAGGATTAAGGGAGAGACTTCCTAGTGATTTGAGCAGGGGACGCTACCGTCACTATTGCACTTTTGTATGTACATTTACACGCAATAACTGATGACCGTTAAGATATGGCTAATCATCAATTTGGCTAATGAACTACTTGGCTAATCATCTCAATGGAATTTATACCTATACACAGATACACGTGTTGCACACATATAGCACACTAATAAAATATCACACGCACTTCAACACGCGTTACCTTACGCCCTTGAGCGTGAGTTGACCAGGACTGTGGTGCCGGTGAGGGGACTCGCACATGAATATTCAGTTGTGACCGGGAGAATGTTTAGCTAAAATTCTGGCACTTTTATTAACCAATTCCAAACGGCGGAAGTATTGATAGATTCTTTAAAAACCTGGCCGATTTAGCTGCGCGTCCATACTTATTGGCGTGTTTTTTATGTTCATGCAGAAACCGCGATTTAAAAGTCTGTAAATTGCAAATATCAGTGCAGACTATGTACTCGTATCGATACCTCAAAATTTTTGGAATTGGTTGGATATTCTGCCACTTGGAATGGATTGAATATGCAATCACGGCACCACAGGTAGCTTGGTTTCTACATTCCAGTATCCAGGGATTTGGAGTAGAAGAGCTCTTTTATTCGGCGATACTCGAAAATTCATTATGTTAAGAGCTTCGTCGTTTTGCCCAACCACAATATTGATTTTCCCTTCCTAATATTAAATTTCTGTACAAGGAAAATGTTAAAAAAAATTCTATAGCTTTTGGGTTATAAAGAATGTAACAATACATGTATTGTACATCATGTAAGTTTCGCGCTTTCAAGATTTGAATAAGACAGTGTGCAAGACTCATGAGAATGCAATACGTCTTATGCACCGTAGCTGAATTCAAGCAAGTTAAATAAAGGTCGTTTCAGTGAGACCACACTCGAATGTCCCCCCGCAAGCTCATCAAATGAAATGTATTCTGAAGAAACCGATGGCTTCTAAACAATGTTTGGATTTGACGATACGGAGACAGGCATATAGAGACAAATCTTCAAGTGCATGCTGTTCACATGGAGTATCGTTACAAAAACAGACATGTTGGATTTATTGGGGTATCTTTCGATGCGCAACAAGCTCAGCGATTGCAGTTTAAAAAGCGCCACTTCCATGTTACAATCAATGCAAGATAACGTAGATAGGCACGGGTCAGATAACAGCATCAAATAGCGATGTTGTTCATCACAATATTACGACTGAATTGCCGAGGTAAATCGAGACGTGAAAGTTTGAACAGCAACACATCATCTGCATTTATTACAAGCCTGCCCCCTATAGAAAGTGCACGTACTTAAAATAGCAGAGCTCGTGATAGGTTACGACCACTCCACTATACTTCAAGGTAAATCTAATTCATTCCAAATTGCAAGCTCCTCTTTATCTATGTTCAATCTGTACCTTGTTATCAATCTGTGGCCTTCAGCCACTAAAAACACGCACACTTAAATGATTGCGCAAGTAATTCTCGGCTTCTATATGCAGCACACATTAAGCATGCGTCTAGAATGGAATCCGAGAAACCAATTAATTCTTATGTCCCCATTGTCAGCCAATTACAAACGTCGACATCGGTCATTTAGAGTGGGGGACGCTCAGCATCGGCGTCGGCCTCTGTAGCGCGTCGCACATCGGCAACACCAGCACGTTGCATCTCGATCTTCCAACATGCTTCGTTCTTAAAGATCAGTATGAGGTATCAATGTGATTTGCACTTTTGATTTTAGTGTTACATTTCTAGTATTGAAAAATTAATCACTACCGTATCACGTGTGTAACTCATTTCAGAGAGAACTATTTTTCCCATCGTTCGAGGTTAGAGGGCGCGTCGTGACGGTAGCGGAGACCCCAACGCAGTTTTTTAGAATTGAACTGGCACGCTGAGCCTCGGTATCGCCGTCGAGCACTGCCACTGTTAATCAATCTTGTCAGTCCCGCAAAATTCAATAGACAGCCAAGTGCGAGAGCTTTAACAAGGTAGTTCCCTAACTAACTATATTACTACTTTGTACTTACAAAATCTATAACGAAAACAATTCTAGATAAAACGATATTTACGAAAACCACGAAGAAAATTGTGAAATGAAAAGGCTCCCTGTAATTATAAAGTTTCGTTCGCTCGGTAAAGAAATTACTCAGAACAACATTTATTTAAGACGATCGGGAGGAAAATTGCATTTTCAGTGAAGTTTTTTACAGGAAGGCTGAAGTGTTGGAAGTAATAATACTTTGTAGAATCTTCCAGAGAAGTTTAATGTCAATATTATCCAGGACAACAAATTATTGTAAAATTCATGCCATAAATCAGTAACATTCAAATATAAAAAAGCCCCACGACACGATTTCACCAGATAAAAATCAATGAAATGTGCGCACAGATCACGAAAAATTAATCGCAGTCAAATGGCTACAACTGGTTTAGTACACGGCGTGCATAATCCCTAAGGGAAGAGTAAAGAACTGCGCAATTAGGACTGGCACACACAATATATGGTAAATGCATTTGATTACAGCCAAGTTTACTAGAGAAACGTGGAGCAAATGCAAGACCCCGCACTCAAGTGCGCCCCAAACACAGCATGGAACTCCACTCGAAGTTCGATGATCCATGCGCTAAGAAATTTTCACTTGATTCTATGCATTCAAAGAGAGATAGAGGAAGCATCGCACTTCCTTTGACCTTCTCGTCTTACAAGATATCACAGGGATGAGTCAAGTAGGAAGCTTTCTCCAGTGCATCAAAACGATAAGGTTCCGTGTACCCTGCCACGCGTCCGAGCAGACCTCGTTCATCAAAACTGCAATCCGCTGCCGGGCTCCGGCTCACAGAGGCAGGGTCCCCACTGCAGGAACACAGGTCTCGAGCATCACAACATCTCGCATGTAGTGCACCCTGCATACAGACACAAAAATACGTACCGGGACTCCTACGTGTGCTTCAGGCAAAGGCTGAATGTGTTCAACTCAGCCAGCGCTCGCTGGAAAGCGTGACCGATTTTGACGGATGTTGTACAGGGTGAGATTCTGGATAAAAAACGCCGCACGCCAAACTCAGTTTTGTTGAAGTAATATGCTGGAACATTTAAGTTTGGGGGGATTTCAGCTATTGCTACTTTGAACCTGTTCCTGCGATGCTTCAGGCCCGCTCTCGCCGCCATCGTCGTCACTACAGCTCGGCCAATCGGGACGAAGTCTTGGAATAAGGTTATCAGCTTTCGTTCGCCCTTTTCAGAAAGTTGGCAACATATCAGACGCGCAGCTTATAAAAAATCACAAATAACGGCTTGCAATACTCGGAAGTGAAAGCACATCTTTACGACAGCGTAATGCTAATGTTATGCACTAATGCAGACATGACAGTTGCTGGATGTCACTGAAGAAAACCTAGTGCTGTGATCGCGCCGGGAGTGCTCGTGTTAAGGTATGAGAACCTTTGGTTAAGGGAAGAGCTTTTTCTCTCAGCGTCCCACTCTGCATGTTAAATGAAAAACTCTTTGAAAAGTTTGCAGTTTTGCTGCACGGGGAAACATTCCAAATTTACATAAATAAATCTAGTTTGAGGAACAGTTATGCCGTCCTGAGAAGAGATAATGCAATTTGAATAATGAAAGCGGCCGCTGTGGACGTATACTAGGTAATTAATTATCAAAGAGGGCTGCAATTAAATTACATATAAAACGAATCAGGACAAAGACTCGCTTGAGTGAAAGGAGTAGTGGACTGCTGAGTGCAAGCAATGCATGCGGTACACTCGGCATGAGCGAGAAAAGAGATTCAAGTATGCATTATGACACACTAGTAGACGCGCCCCACCGAAAATGGCAGGACAAATGATCGTAAATTTTCAAGATGCCCTCTTACTTACGGTAACTCTGACACGAAACGTTATTTTCCGTATCACTGATACGGACTGCCTTATCTGACACTCTCGCTATTAGTTTTAGAACCCGGGAATTTTCTCCTTTAGAGCGTGACAGAAAGACGGACCAACCAACCAAGCAAGCAACAACTGCGTGCTACCATACAGTGGGATAAAACGCGCAACCAATTTACTTACCAGTTCTTCCTGCCCAGAATGATGAGGTGAACTAAAAACTTTCGAAAATGAATAGTTCAGCTGTTGGCAGAACGGACTCTGACGCCCAGAATGGGATCGCACCGAGCGCTGTTCAGACCGTCCCACGCACGTAAGGGTGGTCAGGTGTGCGCGTAAGCAGCTCATGGGAAAAACGCGCCTTGAAATAACCACAGCGCACACATTATAGTTCACAGTATAAAAAAAATGAAAAAAATAATATTAATTAGTCTTGATACTAGAACAAACCTAAGAACTACACACATAGATCCAAATCATTTGGAAGCGTCAACAAATTTGCGTCATTGAGGCATGACCCGACTGACACTTCTCCGTAAGTTCGATACCGACACTATTGACACGACTGACCCTTCTCGCTAAGTTCGCCACCGACATAACTGAAACGACCGACACAAGTGACACTTCTCGCTAAGTTGGCCACCGACATAACTGAAACGACCGACACAAGTGACACTTCTCGCTAAGTTCGCCACCGACATAACTGAAATGACCGACACAAGTGACACTTCTCGCTAAGTTCGCCACCGACACAACTGAAACGACCGACACAACTGACACTTCTCGCTAAGTTCGCCACTGACATAACTGAAACGACCGACACAACTGACACTTCACACAAAGTTGGCCACTGACCGGTCGGCAAGAACGCCCTTGGAGCGACGGCTCTGGCAGTTGACGGACCACTCGGTGTTGCCGTGCGTGTTGCAGATGGTGATGGAGAAGCGGCCGTAGTTCGCTCGGATGACGTTGATCACGTGGCCAGGCTCGCAGGTGATGCTCAGAGAGGCGCCCTCGCAGCCGTACGCTGTGCGATACGCCTGACGTTCTGCAATGAGAAATTCACCGTATAAATCTACACACGCGTCCGTAAATATTCATCTTAGCATAGATATAATGCAGTACTTGAGTATGTAAGATAAGAGACTGCATGTATGAAACACGTATAAATAATGGTTATCATACTCGGGTTTGTTGTACGCAAAAGTATATCTGTAATTTTGAGCTGTGGGTTTAATACTTTGAGTACGATTCTCAGCACAGGTGAAATTACATGCCGACAAATATCTCTACTGTGAATTTCAAAATGAAGGATTTTGGTTTCAAAAATTTGGTTACTCNTGAAAATAAACTTTACTTCATACTTTTGAGGTAACAGGGCTATCGAAACCGCGTAAAGCTGCCACCTAATTCTAAAATTATTCAGTGAACCATTTATTTCGACATTAGAGGATGCTCTTAAAGACCATAAGTGTGAAAAGAAAAGCGCACTTTATGAGGTAAGAAAAAAAAACATGTTTCAATAACTACCTTGTGTCAGACCAATCAATAGAGATAATTGAAAAAACACATCTGCTGAGGAGGAGATAAAAACTAAGATATTCACTGAGCACAAGTCCTAAAACGCACACATTTCCCGACTCTGGAAAATTTTAGGACGCATTGGGACACCTCGCAGGTCAGGTGTCCTAAGGCCCATGGAAATATGCGGCTGTAAATCAGGCTGCGACTGAGACTTGCAGTCCTTAATATTCGCTAACATCTTGGCGAGGCCGAGGCCTCAGAAGAGCTCTGGAGAGGCTCGTAATGAGGAGACACAGGAGCTGCACAGAATTATTCGCTGGGGAAGCCCCCACAGCTAAAGACCCCAAAATATGAGATTGTTTCATTAAACGAGTGTTGTAGGAGTAACTCATGTTAGGAGATTTATATCCGTGGACTTTCAAGATGTAGCAGCAAAGAAGTTTAAAGAACTTTTTCCTGCACAAAGGTTTTCATTGCTGTAATAGCACGACGGCAAACATAAGTCAGTGTAGTTGATGAAATTATCATAAAATTATTATTTGTAGTATCGGTTTCTCATGATAGATATAACATGAATGGAGAATAAAACGTTGAGATTTATCCACACAGGGCGTAAAATACGATGGAAGTGAAAATCTACCTAAGCAGACGTGGTGAATAGGTCACTTAACACGTGAAATAAATGCAAAACCGTTCTTCACATCGCGATGTTCACCGAGCACTGAAACTGAACGCGGTTAAATTTCACGCGAACCGACTTTCCGAGCAGTCAGTGAGTTCTCGCGAGGTTCCAAAACAAGTAGAAAACGAAATGTGTGAGTGAGCCTCACCAACCTACACGTCACGTGCCCCTCTCAGGGCTGCCTCGGACCTCTCCGACTCGAAGATTGGATCATTGTTGGCACCGAATATCAGGGGCGAGGGGAGGAGAACTGATGCGTCGTGCTGTGCGTAGTTCCGTGAGTTCGAGCTTTGGAGTCAGACCTCAGTGCTCGAGGACTCGAGTTAAGAGTAGCGCTCGTAAACGCATGAAGAAAATAACACGTAAAATGCGTAGCACATGCAATGCACACAGCATCTAGGAAGTCGTACGCGAGAGGATGGCAAGCAACGAGTTAAATTCTACGATGTGTAATGTACTTCCTCTTGTCGTCAAACAAATCGTGTACGCTCACGATCTTTTGAACAGTTGCATAAACAATTTCAACATATGAAAAAATACGAGAGGAGTTAACTCGAGACTTATTACGCACATTAAACATTATAAACAACAGACAAGAATAAAAAAAATAACAATGTTACAAATGCCTACAGACTGACGACTTTACATACAAAACTCTAATAAAAAGTAGTCCAAGTCAAAAGTGGTGATTTTTTCAAACACTTCCAACGGATTCATAATTAGAAACAAGAGAAGAATCTTGGGTCCATATTAACCAACTGTGATTAATTGATTTTTAGATCAACGTGGAGAACGTAAAATACAACCTCTTCGCCGAACTCGAGAGTGACTCCATATTAACGTTATCATTATCTCACCCAAGTCTAGCTTACAAGCACCCTTGGGCCGAAGCTTGGCTTCATGCATCATGCAGGTGCCCAAAATGACCCATTCGTTAGAATCTAAATTCCTTACTCTCTGGATCCCTCCATTTCATCGCTGCGCTCGCATCATCTTTCAACTGACCCTGCACGCACCGTGACATCCCTTAATAGACAACCCCTCCACCGCGAGCCTGGAAACCTTCTGCGTGATCCAGTATTTTCGTCGATAGGGTCTTCCTGGCATTTCTTCAGTCCCTTGCATGTTCAATTATTTTAAGAGAGTGTCGACCATTCTCAAGTTAATTCGTTGTTCGATTGCATGATTCTCTTTCTTTGTTGAGCCTTCTACGGCTTCAGCACGGCGCTGGCTCCCCTCCAACGCCGTCTCTACAATTGCCCTTAACTAATCTAACCACTTCTCCGAGCAGGCATCAAAGGTGCCGCCTGTGCCCCCACACACCTGCCCTCCCTCCGTCCTCATTCAATTCCAACCCCAGCTAAGCTCTGCTCATACACATGTGCTGGAGTACACGACGTGCGACCTCCCACATAACAGTTGGAGGACTCCCTAGCTCGAGAGGTCATTTTCTCAGCCTCCACAAGTTGTCAGTCAGCTCTGAGGCCGGCAAGTAAAATTTAACATGGCATTAACGCTCCCACTTCCTAAGGTTAACTAACGTAAAATTGCAATGCTAAGCAATTTTTCCTGCCGTTTGCCTCGCGCTGTCATGCTCTCCAAAAATAATTCCTCTAAATTCAGAGTCACCGAAATTGAAAAATGGCGATCAATCCTCTCAAGTTTAACGACTGAGAAATTATCATGCATATCTTTGAGATTTTATCATCACCGAATACAAAGTAGTAGATTAGTAGTGGAATACCTTGTTCGGTGAAGAAAGTAAGGAACTGTGTTATTGCAAATTAAATAATACCACAGTCGAAGAGAGGCTGGCATAGGGTACAGCAAACACGGCTGGCGCAGGGGACAGCCAACAAGGCTGGCGCAGGGGACAGCCAACAAAGCTGGCGCAGGGGACAGCCAACAAGGCTGGCGCAGGGGACAGCCAACAAGGCTGGCGCTGGGGACAGCCAACAAGGCTGGCGCAGGGGACAGCCAACAAGGCTGGCGCAGGGGACAGCCAACAAAGCTGGCGCAGGGGACAGCCAACAAGGCTGGCGCAGGGGACAGCCAACAAGGCTGGCGCTGGGGACAGCCAACAAGGCTGGCGCAGGGGACAGCCAACAAGGCTGGCGCAGGGGACAGCCAACAAAGCTGGCGCAGGGGACAGCCAACAAGGCTGGCGCAGGGGACAGCCAACAAGGCTGGCGCTGGGGACAGCCAACAAGGCTGGCGCAGGGGACAGCCAACAAGGCTGGCGCAGGGAACAGCCAACAAGGCTGGCGCAGGGAACAGCAAACAAGGCTGGCGCAGGAGGCACCAACACAGTGCAGGAAGCACCAACACAGTGCAGGAAGCACCAACACGGTGCAGGAGGCACAAACACGGTGTAGGAGGCACACATACGGTGCAGGAGGCACACATACGGTGCAGGAGGCACACATACGGTGCAGGAGGCATACATACGGTGCAGGAGGCACAAACACGGTGCAGGAGGCCCAAACACGGTGCAGGAGGCACAAACACGGTGCAGGAGGCACCAACACGGTGCAGGAGGCACCAACACAGTGCAAGTGAGTCGCTGAGCTCCCCCTGCTGACAGGGAATTAAATCTACACGAGTTGAACCGGTCATCCCGAGTGCCAACGTTCGCCAAAATTATTTAAGGCCCTAATATAAAACGGAGGTGAACATGAAATATGCATAGAAGAAATTTGCGTCATTCTTACTGGATACATTAAGTCTCGATGCACTGGCACGAAGGCGTCTGTAGAAGAGCGGCAGCTATAGCACAAAGTAACTAATAGTGTATCCAAATTGACAGGCAAAAAGGTGTGATGCTGTGATAAAAGATCAGAGTTTCTTAGTCGGTTGCGTACAATTTCAGGCTAAAGTTACTTATCTTCTTCCTATCACAGAAAACGCCTTCCTCTTTGATGTTCTGAGCAGCATAGTGAATCTCTAAACCGCAAGCATTAATTGAACGATCAGTGCAAGCAGGAAAAAAATGGACGATTTGTTAGAGATGTAAGCCGAAGGTGAGAATTTCCTTTATCACTACCCATACTCGAGACGATCGCAGCAGCCACGAACACATAAAGCCTGAGATTGATGTACAGAAAAGAGGGCCAATTGTGCACGCCTTGCTCCAGTTCAGGCGCACAGGTACCGTCTTGGAGAGCTTCATGAAAATTTCCAGTGAGAATTAGGCATTTATTAAGGAATCTGACAGCCAGACAGCGATGAGTTCGTACATTCATACGCGTGGGGAGAGTTTGTGTGCGAACTACCTGATCTTGAGGGTCGTAATTAGAGCAACTCGGTAGTCCGAAGCGCAGCGGCTGAATATTTCGATGAAAAAGCAGCCCGTGTTAAATTGCTGCCAGGATTTATGAAAAGAGCTTGCGTCGGTTTTTAAAAGATATAGACGAAAGTTGAGAGCCAAGATAACCCAATTGCTTTTTAATGGAAACCATACAAATTTATGACTATTATACATACTATGATTAGTTGATGCGTAGAACATGCGAGAAGTTACAAAACTGAAATATTAGCAGTAGTAGTGAGAATAGCAGCCCTATAGTAAACCAGACTATCTCGTACCGAAAGAGAAGGGACCATTCATTATGGACTTTGGAGAACGGAAACTCGATGCACAAGATATGTTTCTACGCAAGATTCTGTGCGCATAGAAACAGCAAGTTAAAAAGGAAGAGGAAGAAAAGAGCAATCAGCAAAGAAAGCATGAAAATAGAAAGAAGCAAAGTGGACACGAAAGATAGAAGTCTCAAAGGCCTAGCTAAAGCTGAGGTAAGCTAACAGATTCCCTCTGGGGACGCTAGTCTCCACAGAGTGAGGTAGACTAGCCTAACCCTATTGGCTATCCTGAGCCCCCTGAGGGACTATGTTCAAAAAAACATCGGTGAAAATATATGCAATCAATATTGTACATTTTAACAGGTGTCATTTACTTTATTATAATGGGTTAGCTTTCTAGCGAACTAGATAAAAAATAAGAGCTAATATTAACTTCATCTCCATGAAATCATAATTTATAGTTTCTCTCATGAAACAGGCTCTCACCTCGACCGAATTACACAAATTAACTCTGAATGACTAGAATAAAACACAGGAGCGCGCTGAGACACAAGTCGCACCTGGGCCCACAGTCCCACCAAGGCCCACAGTCCCACCAGGGCCCACAGTCCCACCTGGGCCCACAGTCTCACCAGGGCCCACAGTCCCACCAGGGCCCACAGTCCCACCTAGGCCCAGAGTGTTACCTGGGCCCACAGTCCCACCAGGGCCCACAGTCCCACCAGGGCCCACAGTCCCACCTGGGCCCAGAGTGTTACCTGGGCTCAGAGTGTCACCTGGGCCCAGAGTCCCACCTGGGCCCACAGTCCCACCTGGGCCCACAGTGCCACCTGGGCAGCAGGCCACCGACGCCACGGCCGGACGCGCCCTATGCAGCGCAGCAAGTCGACAGCCCACAGACACAAGCTGCGACCAAGACACCAAACTAATCAATACTCAAGAGTGGGCGAATGAGCCGCAGCATTGCAACTAAAAATTGCTGTTGCATTTCGAGCATTGCAATTACTGCAATAAAAGAGGCATTTATAAGCCTTTATGACCAAACGTAGCCAACTCGAGCAAAATCGAGGGGCGGCCTAAAAAATTGACAATGTTAATTGCTCGGCAATTTGAAGGCTCCCAACAATGACCATTCAATTAAAGCAAGTACGAGTTTTGCATAGGTATTTATGGTAGCTTTTTACTCGCTAAAGTTTTCACCTGGCCAGATAGGTCAGAGGGACGGCCGAGAGGCGCATGACCAGCATGACGGACACTGCATGCGCGTACGTGTGTGCGAGCGTGTGAATTAATGTACGTGTGCGCGAGTGTGTGAATTAATGTACGTGTGCGCGAGCGTGTGAATTAATGTACGTGTGTGCGAGCGTGTGAATTAATGTACGTGTGTGCGAGCGTGTGAATTAATGTACGTGTGCGCGAGCGTGTGAATTAATGAACGTGTGTGCAAGCGTGTGAATTAATGTACGTGTGTGCAAGCGTGTGAATTAATGTACGTGTGTGCGAGCGTGTGAATTAATGTACGTGTGTGCGAGCGTGTGAATTAATGTACGTGTGTGCGAGCGTGTGAATTAATGTACGTGTGCGCGAGCGTGTGAATTAATGAACGTGTGTGCAAGCGTGTGAATTAATGAACGTGTGTGCAAGCGTGTGAATTAATGAACGTGTGTGCAAGCGTGTGAATTAATGTACGTGTGTGCAAGCGTGTGAATTAATGTACGTGTGTGCAAGCGTGTGAATTAATGTACGTGTGTACAAACGTGTGAATTAATGAACGAACGTACAATCGTTTGAATTAATGAACGTGCGTACGAACGAGTGAATTAATGCACGTGTGTACGAACATGTAAATTAATACACGCGTGTACCAACGCTTCAACTTCCGTAACTATACACGTGTGCACGTAACTTCAAATCTGACCGCTTTTTGTAAGGACTTGCGCGCTAAGAACTTGGAAGCGAGGAATATTCCAATAAAATTGGTCATACTTATTTAAAAAACGCTTCGAAGTCCAGCCCCATCACCAGTTTCGATATAACGTATGATGGTTAGCAACGATTATTGTAGAATCGCCACCCAAAATGGAAACCTGTAAGCACAACCTGGATTTAAATCGTTGACTCCGTATTGGAAGGGCAGGTGAGACATTTCCATAAATCTCTGTATAATCCCGACTACCCTTTCTTTAGCACCTAGATGAACTCAAATAATATACTAATATATTAAATATATTTTTGCGATAAGTCATCTTATAATATTGTGCTCGACATTGGCGTGAGGGGGAAATGCGCGAGGAGTTGCGCTTCACATTTATGACGCGGCTACCCTTCAACGCTGGTGCAGGTCTAGTGAGAAACCAGAGATATATATATATATATATATATGTATTGGTGATGATTTCACCCGAGATGCGGGTCAATGTGAAATCACATTTATGACGTGGTTGCCTTAAGCCAGATTTGCAGGTCTAATGAGAAATACATTTACTAAGTAAATCCATTTCGTGTAGCAATTTAAAAAGGAAGAATATAGCAAAGAAAAATCGTAAAAACATCTAATACGTCCGTTTCGAGCATATGGCCATTTTCAGCAAATCCGCAATAAAAAAATTTCATTGCCCATGAAAAAGGGTTGTATTACAGCCATATGGAACTGCCAAATTCGAAAATTAAAAAGGAGAAACAGAAATGCTCGGGACGAGCAAGAGGTTCTCAGAAACATTTTACGCTGTTGGACAGCACTTTCAGGTACGGGGACGTGACGAACGGATTAAAAACTTCTAACAATGGAAAAGGCAGGTCAGGTAAGCGTGGAAATTAAAATCAAAAGACATCAGGATGGCACTCGAACTATAGACGAAAACAAAACAAAATATGCGTCTATCTTTGAAGAAGTTATTTTAAAGGAGATATTTAAAACACATTTTAACGTGGTAGATAATTTCGAAAAAATACGAAAGAGTAAAGAGATCAGCGAAGAGAATTTATGACCGATCTCTCATTCACTCGTATTAAACTTGATGTGACCATGTTACACAAAACTTTCTTTTTGAAATATAATCGCCACATAATCAACTAAAAACCTCAGGAGTTTCAAAGTGCTTGTCTATTTTCGGCGGAAGCATTGCTCTAACGTAAGTTGCCACGAAGCACCGACTCCTTTCTAACAAAACCATATCGAATTCGTTCACGTCTATCAGGAGTAGTATAGAAAAGTGCAAGCATTCATTCACTTTCAACAGAAGTACAGCATGAAAGTGCAAGCATTCATTCACTTTCAAGAGAAGTTGTGAACAGAATTGGCTTACATGCACTCGCTCACCCTCATACTAATGCAAGCAGACTTTCCAAATTTCTAGGATGGTGAAACGCAGATTCTCGGCATAGTTGGAGCGCGCGATGGGCGGTGCATCCGAGAGAATCTCCTATTAACGAGAGTAAGAACAGAGCAATGCATGATACTAAATTAAGATTATGTCAGCATTAAAATTCCGCAGCCATTTTCGGTGGTACCTCGCTGATCAGGTGAACATTTTGCGCTCCGACAAACTGGTCAGAATCCAGAGTCCGGAGACCAACTGATAGCGGACTTTTGCGGCAGAGATAACGGAACATCTTTCAATTTTGTTCGGTCGCGCCAGCGGAGAGGAGCTGCGAACGAGCCAAATGAAGTCCCGAAGACCACGCAGTTTTAGAAATTCGAGGAAAACCCTCAAAATAAAGACGCATGACGATACGTCGGTTTCGAATAGTGCAAAAGTACTCACGTGTTTCGAACTGGCCATTATTTTTGAAAGCAGAGCAAAATTAAGAACTAGCCAAGTTAGAAAAATCGCTCGCAAAGTCTTCGCTTCCAGAGTCTGAGCGATCTAACGATTCAAACATGTATAATCTTGGATTGAATAACAATGATGAAGTCGTAAATGACCGACTCGCACGACAGAAAAACGCTGAAATTATGCGAAATATCCGAACAGCAGACCATTTCGAGCGTTCTTGAAAATGAGGCCTGTTAACGACGCGCCCAACCGAAGCACCAGAAAACATTTCTGTAACTCATGTCCCACGTAACTCTCTAGCTCTAAGTTATCTCGGCCCAGTTCTGCTGTGGGTCTCATGCGTAAGGCACTGGATGCAGGACGCCATTCTGACTATTACGCAATTTGAGAAACCTGAATTCGTAGTATAAAATGTGAGAATCATGATTAGGAAATTGTACTCATCTAACGAAGTTTTTGTCGTAAGTTTGATTTCGCTCCAATTATGGTAAAGTTTGATGGTATGGATAATTCGATTATAAGCATCACTCATCGGACTAGAATTCTGAGAAGAGTACATCTGAATTTTTGAACAAATTGTATTATAAATCCTTTATCGATATCTCCAGTACAAGTTCCGATGAAATGGTTATATCTTACCGAAATTTTACCCTCAGAAGCCCCATGTAATTCAGCTCAAGCTGAAGATGAGATCTATTTCGTGACCGATAATCGGAGGTTCAGAATCTCTAGGCGGCGTAATTAGATTCGAGCTTTTAGCGAACTTCCGAAGTCAGAAAATAACGCAAAAAAATGAACGGAAGAATGCTAGCCCGGGTAGGCTGAGAACGGCTCCAGAACTCTTAGGAATCATTGGAGGATGAACAGAGCGTAAAAATAACTCAGCTTCTCCAGGAACTTTGAATGATTGCTTTCAATTGCAAACAAAAGAAGTCCAGACGAAGGAAAGAATTAATCAAAGCTGGGTAGTTTTAAGGAAAGCTTGAGTGGACTCTTTTTAATGGATCGAGTTCTCAACGAGACGACGTTTGGCGGCAGGTAATTTTAACTGCGTACAAAAGTTACAAAAAGTTAGAATAAATTTTTCAGAGCATAAAAAACTTCGTGCATAAATTTTTTTTCTAATATTTTGGTCGAAGTGCGAACTAACACAGCGATATAATGATTTTATGTTTCAATAAAACATCACATATCGCTGCTGCGCGAAATCATGATTAGAAAATGGCCGGTACTTGTTAACAAAATCCCTCTCACGGCAAAGCGTAAAGGGAAAAAAACTCCTTGTGTCAAAGAAGAGAAAAGGCAGCGAGACAACCCAATTCACGTCGGCGATACTAAGCGCTTGCATCATCCTGCGCATGCGCTTGGTGACGGAAAGCCTCGAAAATTTACGGTACAGCAGCGTAATATAATTACAGATCACTTCACTGCGATAATGAATCGGGAAAGATTTGAGTTTTAATAGCAAATGTGAGCACGAACAAACCAGTTTGACCGCCTGAAAATCTGACAAGCTTCTCCTCTGGTGGTAAGAAGTGTGTACGACTCGTGGGTGAAAAATAATTGAAAAGATGCACATATTCGCATAACTGCGAAAGGTTTCAAAAAATCAAGAGCAGCAAGACTTAAGCGAAGATCAACTGAAAGAATTATAGAAATATCACGCCGAAAAAGTACGAAGGACTCTGTTCGTTAGTTTCCGTCGTGTGCCAGGGCCCCAGGAAAGTGAGTACTCGGTAGTTGCCTCCGCTCTACGTGAGCTATGTGATCTGCAAAAGAGAGCGAACTGTGTCGGAACCAACCAAGTCTCAAAGAGAACTACTCCATCTAATTCGGTAGGTTAGTTGTAGTAGTAGTAGTGAAAGCAGCGCTTCAGAAACTCAGACTATCTCGCACCGAAAGAGTAGGGACAATTTAGTATGGACTTAGGAGAACGGGGATTCTATGCACAGGGTGTGTTCCCACACAAGATCCCCTGCGCATAGAAACAGCAAGTTAAGAAGGAAGAGCAAGAAAAGACAAATAAAAATAGCGAAGAAGGAATGAAAACGGAAGGAAGCAAAAAGGGCACGGAAGACAGAAGTCCCGAAGGCCTATCTAAAGCTCAGGTACCCTAGCAGTACTCCCCTGGGGGCGCTAGTCCCCATAGCATAGGATAGGCAAACCTAACTAACCTACCTCTATTGCCTATGGCCTATCCTATGCCCCCTAAGCGGATTCGGTAGGTTAGTAAATAATTACATGCAGTCCACAGAGGTGGAGCACGAATCGCGCTAGCGATTTTTCCCACGATCGTCTCCCTGTTCCGACTTCGTCCTCAAAATGTTACGGACATGTAAGACTGATTCGCATGTTATTATTGGTCAATCATGAGCCATGGATTTCCTCAGGCAACCAAGAAAATTAAAATTGAAGTGGTCAATTTGCTAAGGGGAACTGAAATTTTCTTTTTACTGACAATCGTTCGCTTGAGTAATTCGATATTTTGGAGTTCAGTTAATGGAAGAGTGGCTGCAATATTTAATTTTTTAATTCAGGTTCGCTTGTTGCCATAGGTAGTATGAAGAAAGCGTTATTGGTCAACAACACACTCTGGTAAGTGGACAACTACAATCTCACACTTCTTCATAAAATTCAAACGGTGTTTCCCGCAAGTGCTTACGCTCCAACAACGGAGTTTTAATTAGCGAGCCTGCATTGAGGTCCCTACGATTCAATGCTCTCTTGATTGTATCCTCATTCACTACAACTCCAGAAATCTTCAAATCAATCTGAATTTCCATACGAGTCAAAAATAGCTGCTTTTTCATATTTCGAACTGAGTATTGCTCAGTTTCCTCGCTCAATTGCTTACATGTTAACTCCTAGCAAAATTTCAAAAATTCTTTATTTTTCCATTTTCACACAATCGTGCCAACTACAATCATCAGTATTTTAAAAATCTGGAGCAATTTTCTTATACCCTCGGCCATTTCTGCGAAGGCTTATGATTTTTGTCTTTAAATCTTGTTACAACTCATTTGTTTTATCAGTATGTTTTCAGTGCAGCGTGCGTGGAAGTGTGCACACGGTAGAGTCGTAGGAACAGCTATTAGCTGGCGGGTGAGGAGGGCAGTGAGAAGCGTGCTGTGCTGATTGGCTTAAACAGCCGACCACATCAATGTCTAACCCAATTATGGTGAAGTGCACTTCTTATCATAATATTTACTTCAGTCTTAATACTTTTGCACACGGCTTTTTTTGAATTTTGGACATGAAGAAAGTTTTTGTAGACTATATTCCCCGTATTTCATTTGTATACTTTGACGGGCAATGTTCATTAAAATATTTCATGCATGTTCCATAAAATTTGCTATGTATTTCTCATGCTATTCAAGAAAACTCAACGTATCAAATACTTTTGCTACCCAGCGTAGCTCCTTTTGATGGATAGTTTAAGACCACAATAGCGGGTTGCGTTACGATCACAATAGCGGGTGGCGTACGACCACAATACTAGGATAAGTTAGGCCAATAATCGTACATTAGGACCGCAACAGCGGGTCAGTACGACGACAGCAGGTCAGTACCACGACAGCGGGTCAGTACCACGACAGCGGGTTGGGCCGTCAAATAGCAAAAGTGCTACAAGAAAAAACAGACAAGAACATGGACGACTGAGGCGACTAAGGCGTGAAGCAGCATCTCATGAGCGATCCATCTCAATCATTTGACGCGGGATGGCTACATGGCAATTGCTTAACAATCTCCAGTACAAGATTGCTTTCAATCATATCCAGTCAGGCATCTTGTTGCAAACTTCTCCATTACACATCACAAAAAACAAGGCAGAGAGGTCGTCGGTAAGATCCTGACATGGGGAAGATAGTGAGAACTAACGACCTTCAGAGCCTTTCCCAACCAACGATTGCGAACGAGCGTTCCTAGGTTTACTAAAGAATTTCTTTCGCGTCCTAGTAACGACATATTGCAGTAAACAGAAGTTAGTGAACGTCGATTGTACTACCTTCTTTACTATACATATTTATTGCGAAAAAATTCAGAAGAAATTCAGATCTGCGTACATGGGGTATTTGGCTGCCATCACACATTTTTAGGACGCAAACACTCAGAAGAAGATTTGCGGCGTTCACGAGGTGCAGCTAAAACCATGAAGCAACTTCCAGCAGATCATAGGAGCGCTTGGGTACCAACGAGCGTCAGTTGTAGCACCGTGATGCCTTACGGACACGCACAATACTATAGAGGGGAAACGTTCTTTCGAGTGAGGAACTCAAAAAGATGAGTACCTTGCCTACAGCCCTCATCACATTCACTACGACACTAACTACGACGGGTTTCGTTTCACAAAAATCACACTTTTCGTTTTACGCCTACTTGGACGCACTGTTCTATGATCTAAAACAAACAAAGTGTTTAATTTCTAGTCCCCACACAAACACCAGATACCACCATCTACCCGAAATGGCGTTCTGATGTTAATAATAATAAAGATATTAATAATAGGAAGAGCACTCGAGTGGGAAAGAAAACGGAAAGATAAAATAACACAATACAAAAATGTTCACCTTCCCCAAGAAAAACAGTAGTTCATTTTCAGTACCTGTGCCGCTGAGCGTCCGGTGGCCTCGTACGCTCAGGCTCCTCGAGCGTACGGAGAGACGAATCGATTACTATCGACCAACCCTTAAAAGGGATTCACGCGCAATAAATCTCTCGTGCTTCGAATAACTTAGCATTACGCTCGGTAACAACAGGAAGGTCAAACTTAACCCCACGCTGGACCAATCGATCTCATTTTGGTTGCACTGAGTTTGCATGACCTGACAAAGTGAGGAAGAAATCAAGAAGGCGCGTCTGAGCTTTGCAGGCGGTCCTGGCACTGGCGACTTATTATCAGCCTGATCTAGGCCCTGTTAGACCGTCAACTTTTAGCAGCAAGCGATCATAAACCACTGGAATAACGGCCAATGTTCTATGGAACTTTACATTTAAATGACGTCGCACAAGCGAGCTCAAATAATCTAAGCATAATGAACGGGTCGCGTACAACGCGCAACGATCCTATATTTTGACCAGAAAGAATATTTAATTCTCATTATTGAGTTGAGGAAGACCGTAACCTCAACGCTGTAAGGCCGGCTAGCTGGAAGCAGTGAGAAATTTCTATCAGGATGAATAAATTCATGAGAACCGATCGTAATATTAGGTTCGGCGAGAGCCAGAAGTGAATCGTGGTCATTTGAAATGGTAATGAGTGGCAGGACAAAGCTGCGGTGTTGGTAGCTTTTGAGATAGAGCACCACTGCTAATTGAGTAAACCCAGATTGCGACGCAACCCATTTGTCAGTGAGCAACACTTGCAAGATTTCCAGGAAAGTGGTCACGATCACCGACTAAATATGTGAGGTTCATCGCTCTGTAATCCAGCGTGGCTTATACGAAGCAGCCTCGAAAACCGAACCAATGGGATTCTCGTAGATCGTGGGCCACATTAGTGTCTCAATTTCTAGAATAACCACGAAGAGACCCTCGATATGACGGCAATTCTACGAGAAGAGCCTTCATCGACTGAGTCAAGTTGACATTACTGCATAGAATTAACAGCCATTTCAGTGCTCATCGGTACTTGGGCAAGTCAAGCAAGTTCTGACAACGAATGAAAATATAGCTTACGGTCGAATTCACTACAATCTCGGCAGGCATAAATATAGTTTTTAAGGGAGCTTAGCAGGCACTTGCCGCACAGCGATAACTTGAATAAGAAAGGCAGCATCAGGGTAGGAATCTGTTTAATACGAGATGAGCTATACGAGTTTTCAACTGATTAGTCCAAGGAAACACTTCGCTGGAGCACGTATACAAGGCTGCCAAAAAATGCGCTTACTCTGGTTGCCTTCAAATGCAAATAATACTGGCACACATAAATGACTAACGAGGTCAGCAAGAGAATTTATTTACAAGGATAAATAAAAACGTTAGTGGAATTTTAACCTCTCCACGGACTTGTCAACTCATTTGCGTTCGGTTGCACACCGGTCCGTCAGCCACTTTCCTGAGATACACATAGTATCATAAGGGCAGCAGGCTATTCGTTACTGTGAACCGTAAACACCATAATCTATCTTACTCATGGTCAGTGATTGAATTCGTTGAGCAGCACTATCGCGTTAATAATGACGTGTATTTTACATAAATAAATATGAAAATTACTCATTACTTTACAGTTGAATTCAATAAGAAGTCCAGCAGCAGAGTATACCGCTCGCTAACAGGAAACACTTTCACGAGACTCAAAGGATCGTCTTTTTGCAGGTGAACGTGTTACAAGACTCTAGACAGACACACGCATCTGTAGGGCTCACTGACACACATGACGTGTGTCACGACACCAACACTTCAGCTGAAGATGATTTTGCCCAGGAGCTGGCTGTGATGCTCTCGTAATTTCGGACGGAAGCGTCATTGCGTGCAGTACGACTAGAGGGGACTGTGAGAGGTGTTGCTGACGCGTGTAGCAGATGAGCGCCGTTGATGCGGCTGAGAAACAAATCACGTTCAGGAAAAGCAAAAACTTTTTCGATGGCTATGAAATTGGAAAAATGCACCAAGAGCAATGTAGGGAAGCACTGAACGATATGAAACTTCTATTGAAGCCCAATCAAGAAGTAAGACTTGGCTTCAATGGACTCGGCACAACTCGCCATAGTTGAACGGGTACCAGGTGGAAGAGGTCAGATTGAACAGTCATACGACACTTTATACTGGCTAGAACGAAATTTATACAGAGTTACTGGAATATGCTTGAAATACGCTACTGCATATCCAAAGGCAAGGAGGCTATACACATCGAAAACAGTACACCAGCATGAATCAGCTCCTAGGATACAACATTTACTCAAAGATTCAAAATTCATATTACACTAAGGAGAGTTTCATTCAATAAGCAGCCAGAGCACGACAAGAGGCAGGGTTATCAGG